>SZWC01029649.1:0-15131 GCA_023375785.1 Penium margaritaceum | reverse complement strand
AGTCTAGTCTAGCTATCAGAAAAATAAAACCAATGAGGAGCTCAAAGAGCTAATTTAAACACCATGCGGGCTACATGGCACTTATTGGGCCTTCAAGCTCCCAACTGTCAATTTTGCATACAACTTCACAGCCTCCATGGGAAAATCTCTTTGAGTTTCTTGGTGGTTATGTATCCACAAATTTGCCATGCTTACAATGTTAAGGGAATGTACCAATAGTATATATGCATCAGAAAGACTTTTGTAGCATGTGCGACGAGACATGCTAGACACTCACAAAGACATAAGAGGTGATGACGCAAGAAGCCAACAAGAAAAAAGAAGAGAAAATGGGTTTCAATTTTGTGACAGTGTCAACATCAACCTAGTAGGAACAAAGAGTTGAGGAACGGACATATTAAAGCCATATCAAAAGTGGGTGTATCCATTCTTCATATTAGATATGAATAAGCCCTCCAAATAATGCCATTTTTAAAAGCATGCATATCCACCCAACTGTAATATATGTGCAATGAATTGGGACAAATTTTGGGAAACACTAAGAAGTGGAAGAAACATGCTTAGAAAGGAAAAAGTTATGAAAATGTCAAACGAACCAAAAAATGGTGGATGATGGGTAGACGGAAAAGCTGTGAACTGATTACAGTTGATTTATCTACCTTGTGGACCACTTTGACCACATACATGGAAAATCGGTCGTGTAATGATCCAAGGAACATGTCCAACTAGCACTACAAAATTCATATGTGGGCAAGGTTTCCTGTGCCGTGACAAGCCACAATTGGAATACAGCACTAGCACACTTCATGACAACAAGGTTTTGTTTGCAACCTTTATTTTGCAACAGAAAACTTGCTTGTGATCGAGAAACCTACAATTTAACAACGATATGGGAATTTGTTGAGGGGGAAGTTAAAAAGGAAGTTACAAAAACTACACATAAATCATGCAAAAAAAAACATATCGCTCCACTTGACCAGGAGAGAACTCTGATGCAAAGTTCACACATGACTAGTATGTGTGTAATGAAGGAAAGAGGGAAAAATAACAACATAAAATACCCATCAACCTCATTGGCATGCAAAAAACCAAAGATTTAAATATTTTGTGAGGATTTTGCACCACTCATTTTCACACAAGTCACCTCGAGAATGTATTTTCAATCATTAGACTAGCGTGAAGTCGTGCAGCAAGGAGACAGTCAAGACGGACCTATCAGATGACTGACACAAGTTGATTGAGCAAAATATGAGATGGATTAGATGCTTGGACATGAGGTTAATTGCCCATCTACGTCACCCCTCAGAACACTAGAGGTAATGGTTAGGAAAAAGACCAATGAAATATGAATCTGGTCTATCAGGTGTCAAACAAAATTACCACCAAGAACTATTGTCCTCATACGAGAGTAGAAGAGCATTTTGGCAAACTTGTGGGATCACAAAGTTTCTCCAAAATCCATCCGCAAGGATGTTATCACATAAGTACATGAAAAAATTGACTTTTATACTCTCTATGAGAAATTTGCATTCACGATCATCCCACGAGGATTCACGGACGACCCAACAGCATTTTGTGGTAGCCATGCTCATTATCTTTTTCCGTACTTTGATGACTTCTTTGTTGTGTACCTCAAATTCACGATGGTGCATAGAAACACCGTAGTGGAGTACACTTGAAACTTCCAGTACATGTCTTACACACAGACATTTTGTTTTGAATAACTCTCTAAGTTTTCTTCCGAGCATCAGTTGGGCCATATCATTACCATTGGTTGGATCAACATTGACCCAAACACTTTGCGGTAGTCACCAATTGGAAATTCTCATCAAAACACTAGACATGCAAACTACGAACATTGGTTAATGGAGGATTATGCCAAAGTGCAAGTGCCTATCCCCAAGCACACTCATACAACTACACTTTGGAGTTGGGGAGATAACACACAAGAATATTTCATGAACATTGAACATGATTTGACCTTAGTGTTGTTCTTACAATTGCTATATCCAATGGTTGAATTCATCCTTGCCTTTGACACGTGTGATGGAGCAGTCCTAGCTGTTCTCCTCCAAGACAATTGTTATGGAGAGAAGCCTATGAAATACATGTGACAATAGCGATGAGGGCCAGAGCATATCTACATGGTATAAAACAAATGCAAGGTTTAATGCATGCATGGAAGGCATATCAATTATTCTTAAAATTTTGGCAATGTGTTTTTTGCACCTGTCACCACACACAAAAATAGCCCAAGACAAAGAAAACTAAGAGTCATTGACAAATTTGACACTACTAGTTCCACAAGTATAACTTCCGCTACATCGATGATCGACCTTGACTTTCTTTTTAACAAATTCTTCAAAAGTTTGACTTAATTTTATGGCCAAAAGCATCATTTTTCTTCTTGAATGAGATCCATATCTCAAAAGGGTGTTAAAAGGGAATCATAAGGGTGACAACATTCTTCTTGCAAGGTTGTTGTACCATCCAATAATGATTAATGACAAATGCTACTGGAGGAGTGCCAGAACGTTTTCTTTTAGGAAATATCACTAAAGAATCTATTGAATTACTACTATTAGGAGAGGATTAAAAAAACCTTCCAAAGTGCTTCGAGCATTGCTACGTGTGCCAACACAATAAGTCAGGGTGAGCCAATTCTCTAGGTTCTCCTCAAACTTTTATAGTGCTAAGCAAAGCCATGGATGGACATCTTCATTGAATTTTTTATTAGCTTTTTTTCACACAAGAGGATTTTGATTCAATCCTTGTAGTGGTCAACCGGTTGGTGAAGATGTCGTGCTCAATCTTTACCATGATGGCTGTAATCGTGGAGGGAACGACAATGTTGTTCCTCAACAATGACATCTAACTTCATGGTGTCTTCTTTTACATTGACATTGAACAAGATGGTATGTTTGTCAATAGAATTTGGTAGGAGTGGAGGAATTTCCACGACATCTGGATCCAACTATCAATGGGCTTCCATTCACAAACTATAGAAGAGACAGTTAGGAAATGCTTGCACAACTACTCGAATCCATGCGCAAGCCACGTGGCACTCGTTTTCCTATTAAGCTACTTACTGCCAAGCTCACTTACAAATCCACTTGTAACAAAGGGCAATGTTCACTTCAAAGTGCTTCATGGAAAAATCCTTAGGATTCCGATAGATTTGCTTAAATCAAGCCAAATAATGGCAGTTTCTATCGAATGATGTAACGTTTGGATCTTATGACAAGACACGTCAAACACTCCCAAATAACGAAGTGGAGACAAAGTGATGTCCTAAACACATAGGATTGAAACCAAGTTCAAGGTCAACAATCACATCCTACACATATCAGTGAATATCTACCCCAAGGACAATGTTAAACAAACCTCAAATCCAAGTGGTTGAGGCCATTCATCATCAAGCAGAAGTTGTTGTTTGTTATCACCAAATGGTTCTTATGGGATAATATTAGTGTTTTCTTGGTGTTCAAGAGCAGACTTGAACTCTAGCAGCATGCAAGTGAGCATTTCTTTGGAAAGATGTGGCTTTTCCACCACCCTTGGAAGCAAATAAGGTTACAAAATAATAGATTGTAGACATCCTTTGACATCGATGACGAGAAAAAGTGACAAGGTGTGTGTAAAATGACAAATTGAACTATAGCATGGTGTCTCATGATAACATGGAAGATTTTGTTCAATGGATGGTCAATCGATTCATTCAAAATCAATCTATGTATCGTAAGGCACCAAGATGTACTCGCTAAAAGAGGCGAAAGCATTAAATCCCTTACGTACACGAGTCACAAAAACTCCAAACAAGGGTATTGATTTCATATATTACTTTTAAATATCCATCACTGTGTTATTTCATAGAATGTGAAATACCTAAATAATGCACATGATGGAATATTTGTGTAAACTACCAAGAAGTTTTGTACTCTAAGTACCATTGACATGGTGAGACTGTCCAATCACCAAACATACCAACAAGAAAGCAAGTGCAAAAAATGACAAGGGTTAGGCAAGAAATATGCTTGAAGTCTCGTGAGCTTTGATAATTAAGTAGTGCATAGAGAAAGGACAACTGAAAAACAACAACATAAAAACATGCGGCAATGCATGGTAGGTGACGTACACGGGATTGCAAGTTTGTCTTGAAACTGGCCTAAAACTACTATTTTGTACCTAACTCTGTGCAAATCCATGTGAATCTGACTTTACAAGTTCTTTATTTAAATTTTGCAAGTGGTCACATACACAAGTAAAGCACTGTTTGGTGGAAACAAAATGCAAACAAGGGAAGTCAGGCTAAAGAGCAAGTCTACTAGGAAAACAAGAAAGTCTATGAAAAAACCACTAAGCACCCAGCATGTTCGTGGGACATTGTGGCACCTATTTGACAGCTATTGTTGGTTGGGATTACAACACGTCAGTGCTTGAATGCCAACTGTTTTTGTAAAGGGGATCTGTATGAGCACGAAGAAGGCCAAACGGTCATAGTAATGTGTACACATAGCTCCGGACAACTCACATTACAAAACTCTATCTGAACCCATTACTACGCATTTATATACAAGTGTTTAATTTACACAAGTACGCAACAAGGTTCTTAACAGTCCATGAATACACATTCCAGTCTTTGCCACTCCAGGTAAGGAGTGAAAGCTGACAGAACGAATGGCCACCGAGATCTATTTGATCGTGAGTGCCTTGGTAAGGAAGTCATCCCAATGCAAATCCATATTGCCCCTGATGACTGATAACCTGTCGCTCCACTAGATTTTGTACATAGTGATTCCTAGGAAAAATGTGGTTTATGCATGCATAAATGACCATAGTGTTCTGTATAATGGAAAAAAACTGTCATTGTCATAGCGTATAATAATGCAAGGCACAGACTAACATGTCTCACAAAATAGGCATCACGGCTACACTACCTAAGCAATCATAGTTCCCAACATAGATTAGCCTTTGACGAGCTACGTGCAACGTAGCCTTACTTGTTGGTGCACCATGATAGAACAATGCCATCCTGTAAGAACACGTAGATTGTCTGACAACACTGATTTACGCTTGGAATCAAAAGCAACTTCTGATATATGATGTAGAATTCACATACGACATCCGTTATTGGGACTTTTGAACAACTCTTGCCCAACGACACTACACGAACCGTGTTAGGAGGTTAACGAAGTAAGGGATGTTAGGTTGTGTGGTCATGGCCAGGTACATCAAAGAGCTAACGAGGCCTAGGTTCATGGTTAGATATGTTGTATCCCCCAACTATGTTGGAACATCCACCTTTAAGGTATCCTTCCTATCATATTTTACTAGGGTGGAGGCTTAAACAACTCCACCTATGAGATCATGACTGGTCTCCCACAACACAGGACTCGNAAGAACACGTAGATTGTCTGACAACACTGATTTACGCTTGGAATCAAAAGCAACTTCTGATATATGATGTAGAATTCACATACGACATCCGTTATTGGGACTTTTGAACAACTCTTGCCCAACGACACTACACGAACCGTGTTAGGAGGTTAACGAAGTAAGGGATGTTAGGTTGTGTGGTCATGGCCAGGTACATCAAAGAGCTAACGAGGCCTAGGTTCATGGTTAGATATGTTGTATCCCCCAACTATGTTGGAACATCCACCTTTAAGGTATCCTTCCTATCATATTTTACTAGGGTGGAGGCTTAAACAACTCCACCTATGAGATCATGACTGGTCTCCCACAACACAGGACTCGCACACTCAATGTAGTGATAATCTTAAATGCTAGTGGTTACGTACGATCTCCATCCTAAACAACACGAATATTGGACCAAGGTGTTTTATTTTGTAGGGAGATCAAAGAACAAACTTGGCCTTCTTCGTGGTCTTCATTAAAGGGGGGGCGAACGAGAGATCATTCAACATCAAACAAGATGGTGGTGATGTGTTGAGATGTCCATCCGAGAAAGGCGGACAAGTTTGTGTCACCCTAAACATAACCGTTGGGTGTCAGTGTGCCATTCATCTCGAAGTCTAAGCACAAGCGCGGTTACTTCGGGTCATACAAAGCCTTTTATGAGCACAATAACTTGTGAAATACCTAAATTATTTGTGCTCCGACCATATCCTTCTATATGGTTTCATGGAGGAATGCATTCTTCAGATCCATTTTGTGTTCTTCCTACGTATAACAACGAGACGCACTATACATTTTATCAACATTGGAGGCACAAAGAATGATGGCACATATCACAAGACTAGTCACTGTGGGAAAATGTGCAAAGTGATACCCATCCTGGTGCGTGTTGAAGAAAATGTAGGCTTAGTTGAGGAGTAGGGACAAATAGCACATTATATTTTTTTAGGGGGCACATCGACCATCAAACCCCTCTATCCTGACTCCCTGGATAGATAGTGACCTTATTTACCCTGTGCTAGCTTGATGAATAGAAGCAACATGACCGATCATGAGAAAATCACTATAACGATAGGTCGTGTTATGTGTGGCACTAGAGTAAATGATTCAGGTCCCAGTAGGATCACGACCCGTCGTTGACACTAGATAATGTTCCATACAACACTGTGCCTTTGTTGAACGCTTCATAGAGGACTTGGAAAAATGACAAATGGTACAAAAATTTGACTCATCATGCAAGTTGGTATTCCCAAGTCTATCTTCATTACAAGTTGGCTTAGCTCCTGAAAAGGATCATCATGGATAGCATTAACAACAAAAAAGTTTTTGTAGAGTGGTCGTGTTTGATAAATCAATTTTACCTCCACGAGTGCGAAGCTCCAACTCCTAGAAAAACCTCCAACATTATGAGGTTCTACGAATCCATGTCTTTGGTGAATGGAATATTGATAGAAGGCGTAGCTTGTATCCCGATTGCCGCATGACATGCCTCAGTGGTGTCGGGAGATGTTTGCTATGCGTGCTCATAACAAAGGTCACGTTCGACACGGTTCCATTTTGAGAGCTATTAGCACTTTGAGTGCTAATGTGTGCCTTCACGCTTAATAGAAGTTGACTGAGCGTCCACTTTCAATACTCGTAGATTGTTGATTTTTTAGTTGTTGATGCCCATTGCTATGTTTATTTCCCTATGGGAAAATGGCCATGTCCTGAGTTCATGTGTCTGAAAAAGAGGGAGTGGAAGAGAAGGCATAGGAGGAGGAATTGAGAGTGATAGGGGTAGTTGGGATGTAGTCATATCTACTACCAAGGTGGTTGCCTAATGTGACTAAACGGCATCCTTGGCCCCTATCCTTGCCCTAGTCCTTTGGAGGTAGTACTGTTGGGCGTAAGGACATGACTCAAGGAAATAAGACAACTCTTTTATGGTGGGTATATATAAGAAGGTGAAGATTTTGGTAAGCTTCATGTGCCCTGTAGGCATGATGGTGTCCATCGCTCAGAAGTGGGACCATGTGCTAGTGTCCAGCTAGTTGTACATGCGCATCATGTAACATGAGTATGTTGTTACCAATTTTGATCCTCACTAACATATGGATTGGAATTTTCTATGGCCAGTAGCCCTTGTCAAGTGTTCAGCCATAGTAAAGAAGGTGAGGGTCACCTCGCACCCATGGTGATGGGTTGGCCTCATAACAATATTGTGTGCACCGAGGAAAGGATGGATGTTCATAAGAGTCTCCCATGGAATAGAATTGAGTAGATTGTGTGTGGCTCTTGTTGTTGTGTGAGTTTGGAGGGCATGAACGATTTCATACTGGCTTAGGTAGTACGGCCATACCCCATTTCCATCAGGAACTTGCGAATAACGTATCTCTCTATTGTCCAACTTAACATCATCGCCGTAACAAGGTGGCAAAGTCTTGAAGTCATTCGTTCACCACTCTATGGAGAGGGCAACTTCATGTACTAGGACGGGCATGCAAGGAATGGGTTGGACGTCGAAAGAGATACCCAACACTCATTTTGAGGGGGGTTGAACTGATATGGCCATTGATGCAACTAGGGATGTCTTTTTAGGGCCAAGGACGAGGAAATACAGTACATGAAAACCTCAAATGTCCATGCATCCACATCTTCCTCCTCACAATCTTGGTTCTCGCATACCTACTGCTATGTGGAGGATCCTATGGATGTACGAGACTTCCCTTTCAGTGTATATATGACTACAAACTGTGAAGCTCAATATAGTCTTTAACGACTACATAGAAAAGTCTAGGTGTTCTAAAATGTGGTAGAATTCTCTTGTTGGTGCCAACTCTTATCCTTAAATGTTTGAAAACATTCAAATCTCTTAGTGTAGAGGCTCAACAATCGCGACAAGGAAGTACATCAAAGGAATCAATCAATTCAGTTTCCTTGTCACCTTCTAGCTCCATGTGGTTTCTAGGTAAAGGTATGAACATTGAAGGCATCTTAATCTATAGCCCTTTGCATTTCGTGAATAGTTAGAGTGTAAAGAAAATTGAAGTCTTGACCAAAAATTCTGACACGAGCACTTGTAATGATGACATTTGTGTTGCTTTACACCCTTAAAACTGGTTTTTGTAACTCACATGGATGTGCATGGGAACAGAAGGAGGGTGATAATTTCACCCCTTACTAGTGGCGAGTTTTGGTTAATCACTGCAAAGTCACATACCTGACAATCAGTGTATCAAAAAGTGTATTTATGTGTGCAAATTTTTTTCACAAAACATCCACATGAATGCATGTCTGCAAAGCCCATATGCACATTCCTTGTACAGAATGAAACTTTTAATGGGCCATATGTGATATTTAGCCGTGAACATTCCATGATCACTTGTTTGTTCACTTCCTAATACACTTGTTCATACACAGTTTCATGGATGTTGCACTTGGTCAGATATGATGTTATGGTGTTGGTAAAGTGCCAGTACTTTTGTTGTTGGTATATTAGCCACATGGATACTATAAAGCTATTGTTGTGTAGTTGTTGCTGCTCATAAGTCTTGTTGCCACTGCTATCATTAGGTGCCACCACCATGGCCTCGTGCAACTGCCCTTGAATGTTGACATTGGCTGGAGTTATAATCCATGCTATTGAAAGCTGATCCAAGATGTTTCTTTGTGTCATGTGTGGCAGCTAGATATGATACTATTGGTACCCAATGCTCTCGTTTTCGCTCCATGTGGCTAATTAAAATTGTTGTTACAAAGAATCTTGTTATTGCCATAGTGGTAACAACTCACATTTCCATGGGCGACCATCCATTGTATTGGTCACGTGGTTATGTCACTACTAGCGATGTTAAGGTGACATGACCATGTGACATTGCTAGTGGTGACATATCCGCGTTTTCTAGTATAAAGGGTCCAGGGATTCATTTGTTTAGATGATGCTCATTGTGTCTTGTAATGTTGCACCTCTTTAAGACAACGTTTTGAGAGATGTGTTGTCAGTCTTACATTGTGAGAAACTATTACGAAGCTTTCTATCATTGTTGTGATTTATGTGGAAAACACTATCGTATCAGGTGACAAGATAAAATGCAACCATGTGAAAGAAATAAAAAGGGTTAGGCTAGAGAGACACATAAAGTCGTGTAAGCTCTGATAGCTTTGCAATGCATGGAGGAATGAGAATCGAGAAACATACATCATTAACATGCCATAGCACAGAGCAAAAGATGCACGTGACAGTGTGGTGTTTTCATAAAACCAACCCAAAACTAGTGCTTTGCCCATAAAGTTGTCAAAATATTAACATGCAATCACACATCAACATATAGATGTAGAATCTCAAGCTACATGACATTATTGTGAGACATGTAGGTCTAGCACCGATTGGTGGTCACAAAATGCAAAGCATGCAAATTGGCCTGAAGAGCTAGTCTACCAAGGAAACTCAAGCGGTTGTGGAAAACTTAGAATGCACCCTAGAAAGCATGTACGATGGCGTGGGATTTGTTCCATCACTCTCTGTGGGTGGGATCACCACTTGTTAGTGCTAGAATTCCAGTTTGGTTTCCATGATCTACACGAGCATGGGCACGATGGAGTGGTCATTTCAAGGTCTACAGTCCGATGGGGATGACTCATTTCGTAATACATTTGTATCTACTATTACCCCAAGTCCAATAATATAGTACAGATTTAATAGGAGGAATATAGATATCGTTGCCATGCACTATCATTGGCATGCATTTCGATTGAGCTTGGCATGGAGGATCATGTGATGCAAAGAGCCTACAGGAGAATCATGAATGAGGGATGACTACTATTTGTAACATTTCTTATGTTTTTTGGAGTGAATACACCATATTTGAATTATTTTTAAGGACATGCAATCCTTTAGCTAACCTCAATTAGACCTACCTCTAACAATATCTTCTAATTTTAGGGTTTATTTTTAGTTTTAATCTATGGGCGCTTTGTTGGGCTCCCATGTAGTGGGGTTCGATTCCCTTTTGTCACATGGGGTCTTTCATACCCACGTGCAAATCTTTGCATCCCCGATTTCAAGCAAGCGCATGCCCCTCAACAGATGTATTTTGTTTTTTCAACCCTTTGTTGTTGTGGTATTATTTATGACATTGCCACTAGTTTGGCATAAGGTCTGTCTTGATGCACCGTGTTGTTGCTCAACTAATGAAAATTGAAATGATTTATTCTTGATATAAGTCACAATGTTTCATTTCTCATGTTTGTTGTTATGGGAATTCTTTCAAGAATGTTGTTGATATGTATGGATTCCTGTGTTTGGGGGCAAGTTCTTACTAGGGGAACATTCCTTTATTAGAAACTAGCTCAAAATGTCATTTTCTTAGTTGATTAAACCCACAACTTACTATGTACACTTTTCATCTCAGAAAACACATTTGTTGTACGTTGCATCAATCTCCATGGGGTTGTTCCTCAGTGTTTCAATAACGGCTTACAAATCTTCAATCTAAATCTGCGTTTATTTTCTCCATGTTTCCTAGCACTGGATCGTTTCCAATAATAATCATAGGTCCAAAATACACGATATAAACAATTTTAAGGAGAATCTAGGTCAGTTTTAGAAATGTTAACTTCATATGTTGTACAGTGTCACACATGAGTTCATTTGGGTCCTGAAGTGATAATGAATGAAATTAAGCACGGATTTTTTTTTCATTTCTTTTCATAAGTAGAGGGATCATTACAATGAGCTGCAGGTTGGAGGATAACATAGAAAAAGTAGAATGAAAGTGTAATTATGTAAAGATATTCTTGAATTCCATTCGTAGACAGATATCCATGGAATAAGAAGTACAATGTTTTGTAAAAAACATAAGGTTTTGGTGCCATATAAAGATTAACAGTAGTAAAATAATGAATGCATTTGCAATTTGATACCGTCTACCACGGAAAACTAAAATATATACTCGAAATAGTGTATCCAACACGAAGAAGTATTTCAATATTTTTCCATGTTGATGAAATATCGACAATAAATATAAACCGGAAACCTAGTTGTAGAATGGAAAGTGTGTGATCATGGGCTGGAAGACAAACAATAGAAGTTAGATTTTTGTTGGTAAAACCATGAAATAGAAATCATGAAGGAGAGTTTGTAGACAATAGCCTCCTTTAAGAAGAGTTTTGTATCCATGAAGAAATTGACTGGGGAGCTTGAGGAATCTTAATATCTTAATAATATATGTTTATGTGAAACAGTAACAAAACGAGGCAAGTTGGGAACAAAAGACATAAGATGAACATACTTTCATATATGTATTTATGATATGAGATGGAAATTTCATGAGGTAATTTCCATACAAATTATACCGTGATTAATGAAATATTTTGAACAGTTTATCTCTTTGTAGAAACATTTAGCATTGATATTATAGCGTAGAAAATGCTATGAATGAAAATTATATAAGGAAAAACATACCAATCCAGAAGTGGAATTGAGATATCATGATCGATTCCAAGTGTATACCCCTAATGATGAAATGTATTCCCACTATCTTGCAGTTTCTATCGTTAAGTAACGTTTTTTTGAGAATTTATGCATTTTCAATTTTCGACTCAACATGGTTTTAGAAAACTTCATGAATTTTAAAATATCATTTGGAATATACATTTTAGTTTTGAATTCATTTTAAGGTATAGTTATTTTCAATTGTTTTATAATTTTATGAATACGTACCTTTGCTCAAGGCATCATGACGATATTCAGAGCTTCAATGCATAGAATGTGACTTTCTTAGGTGATCATCTTTGGATTTCATTCCTCGAGGGTTACCTTCAAATAGAAATTGCTATGGAAACTATCGATTGATCAATGAAATGAGGTATTCCTTTTCATCCTTCGCTCCATTGATTCCTTCTTGAGGAACTAGAACACTCATGCGTGACTCTCTACTTTTCAGAAAGCAACGATGTACTGAAAATAAATTTAGATTGAGCTCATGTCTCCTTGAAATGTATTTCTATGGATATTATGTATATTATTTTATCTAAGGAAACATTCCTAGGCTAGGAAAGATCAAATCTGCAGGTTCAATAGCAAACGTAGTTCTTTACACAATCAGTGACAATGTGGGGATCCAACATTGCGTTGAACGGTGATGTGTTCCGTTACTCTTTTTTGCAGTGGGCGGCTTCCAACTTCTCCCACAACAAAAAATCATTGTTGTGGGCGCTTTCCAGCAAACACGCATGTACGCGCTAATAAAGCGAGCGGGCCCGTGAGGTCTGAAAGCCCAAAACATGCTGACAAAAAGATTGTAAAGCGATAATGGACCACTGGGGGTTGAGCACTGATCCCTCCCAATCTAAACGTGATCAATGTGCGAGATGCTCGTTTGCTCTTTTGCGTTCCAACGGTTGGTCGTTCCCTTGCATGGAGTTTGTGTGACCCGTTGGACAGGGGATTCATTTTATGAACTTAGAATCTCGACTTTCGAATGAGGGTTGTTCATGCTCGCCATCCACTGGCATCGCCGCCATCGAATTTGAGTGTGACAATTTAGGTGGAAAAGTAAAAGTTGATAAATATATGGATACTTTCCCGTTTGGCTACCGACCTTTGCCGTGTTTCGCGACTTTTCTTTTGGTAGTGGGTGGCATTGAACCTCTCCCACAACAAAAAAGTGTTGTTGTGGGCGCTGTGCAGAAAACATGTATGCACGCGTTACGAAAGCGAGCGGGCTCGCCGGATCCAGAAGCCCATGAGAACTTGACAAAAAATTGTCTTGAAATAATGTACCATCGGGAATTGAGCCCGGATCTCTGAGTCAATGGAACGGGAAGTCGACGGCAATGCGTATTCGCGAGGCCGTAGACTTATTGAATGGCCTCTCAGAGGGTTGCCATGCGACTCTCCGCGACGCCCTCTGGTCGATAAATGTATCCAAAAAATTCTCGTTTGGCTACTGATCGTGACATTTGTAGCGGTGAAGTTGTCGTGGAGGAGGTCGGCGGGACACCCTCCAGAACAAAATACCGTAGTGATTTCTATATTAGGCCATTTTTCAGGACTTGATTATGTGATTTCCATAGTCTCCCAATTATGGCATTTTTTATTTTCACAAGTGATTTTCCCATCATGTGTCCCTTTTTCTCCTTGTTTTTCATACTCCCAAAAATCACAATTGTGTTTTCAAACATAAGAAAACATCCCTTTGATAGGCTGTATAGGATAAAAAGATATGAATAATAAAACAAAGTACACTTTGATTGGTTGATGTGCTAACAGACGAGCTCCTCTAAATTCGTATGTATAGAAAACTTGACAGTTCATTAAGGTCGGAATCATTTTTGTAGGAAACCTCCGTGGAGATCTTTTTCAAAACGATTCTTCCATGCACGTTGTATTTTTGGAGGTGGAGGTAGGGGAATGGAAAATAATTATTTTGAACGAATAAGAAAAGAAGTACGGTACATCCTGGATTCACGCATGATACATTTGTAGTGTGGCGAACCAAAATTCAGTCAGACCCATACCTGCCACGTCATTGGCGTCAGATACAAAATACAAAAAAAAGTCGCTGAGCACGGCACATGACATTTGTAGTGACGAAATTGTGGTGGATAGATAGATAGATAGATTATTATGTTTATCGTCGCTACCCCTCCACGGGGAATGGACGGTGGCACAGAGCCACACATGACAGTGAGAGTTAGGGGGGACATACACGCACGACAACCATGAAGAGGGGCATGCATGTGCCCACAGTCAAATGTANTGCGGATGCTGAGGATGTGGCGTTGGCGCAGGGGAGGAGGAGCACGGGGTCGATGCGGGTAGCCCAGTGTCTGCTGCAGACTGGGGCTGTTGTGGTAGCTGTAGTAGACTTGGAGCATACCTGCCACACACGACGCCAAGCAAGCCTGGTCCTCGAAGGAGAGGAATTCTTTTAGCGAGAAGCACCGCAAATCGGCTGGGAACAGACAGGGAAACCGACCGCGCACCTCATAAAACACTGGACAATCCCGCACAAAGTGCAATGCCAGGTGAGGAAACTGGGTGGCCAGACAGGCAGAGCAGCGGCGCGACGCTAGAGGGAGGTAGAGCTCATAAGGGAGGCTGGATGTGCGAAGCTGCCAAAGTGCACGCGCGTGAAAGGAGGGAATAGGAAGAGAGAGGTAGGGGGGTAGGCCAGGGGAGCGGGGCACCACAGTCTGGTAAAAGAGGAGAGCCTTGGGGATATCGGTAGTGGGGGTAGTGCTGGCGGTTGGTGGCGCAGGAGGGGTGGCGGCGGGCATTGTGGAAGCAGGGCTCCTGGTGCCTGAGGGGAGAGGGGGTGTTAGCGGGGAATGGAGGGAGGGGGGGCTAGGGGAGTGGGGGTGAGGGGGGGGTCCAGCCGGGCCAGTGGAGAGAAGGATCGAGCGCAGTTTGGAGCGAGTAAAGGCACGAGACGGTTCAGACCAAGAGTCTGGGGCGGGTAAGCTGCATAGGGCAAGGGCGGCGCGAGAGAGCGTGATATGCCACGGCGATTGGTTCTCAACATGCCAGCAGTAGGCGACGTTGGCAAGACGTTCCACCGGTAGCGCTTCCAGATACGCTGCGTACCTTGAGCCGTAGAACAAGGGTAAGAACTGGAATGGGAGAGTGTTTGACTCAAGATGTATCAGGTGGCGAGGTGTCGACCTTGCGACAGTCGTTGCCGAGACACACCATAGAATGCCATCAAGGTGTAGTTTGTGGGCATCTT
>SZWC01029647.1:7984-21871 GCA_023375785.1 Penium margaritaceum | reverse complement strand
ATGAAGGTTGATGAGAATATGGGATGGAGCTATGTACTGGATTGACAAAGATACAAGAAACTGGCATGAATGGAGGGTCACCAATTCCTAGTGGTGGAGTCAATGGAGCAGATGAAGGTCGAGCACATTGGACAGGATGTGTGCTGTAGGACACCTCATTGCTTTTCAGTGTAGTAGTGTGATGCAAACCACTGTCTATAGAACTCCACATGACATGACTCAACAATTTGTGGAGTCTCAAGGTTATAACATCGCCAGGCCTTTGATATTGTAAATGGCCCCATGAAGATTCCCCACCATCCTGGTCCATCTAGCTTTCCAATCCTATCATGTGGAGACCACGAGAAGCGTATGATACTACCCCATACTCATGCTGGTGTTAGATCGGCTTTCACATTGTACAAAAACTTCCATGGAGTAACGATGAATTGTAAGTCTCCGTAGGGGATGCCTTTTTGTACCCAAACAACATACTTTATTGCCTTCATGATGGTTTGAACTGCTTCATTTAGAGTACACTGCCAACGTTCTACAACTCCATTCTGCTACGGTGTGTGTGGAGCTCAAATCTCATTTTGAATACCTTAACCTATCAAGAAATTGTCAAACTATTGACTTGTAAACTCCCCCCGTCAATCGCTACGAAGAATACATTGTGGCCGTTTGCAATTACGTTGTGTGCAAAATAGCTAATAACAAATTTCAGCTGTTGTATGCCCCTTCTCTTGTAGGAAGAAACACCAAGTCATCAATGTTTAGTCATTCATCAAACTCCGCATGTATCTTGCACAGTTTGTTGCTAATGTTGTAAACTCATGGCGTTGAGTTCAAATGTCGTTATGAATAAGGTGCAAGGGGGCCGTGGATCTGTGTTTATGATGGAGAAACAGTTGTTGTTTCATTTTGCTGCTTACGCTGGCAAAACTTGGACGTGATCTCTTCTGCTTTTGCATCATCTCAAGATTGAGGCTATCGGCTAGACGTGCTTGAGTGAGGTTTTGAAGGGAAGATGGTCCAACGTGGGAAAAAGGCGCTGATGTAATTTCTCTTAAGTGCTAGCATCAAGCCCTCTCGAGAAGTAGGTATGTGCGTGTGGATGAGCTATCATTGATCAAAGCGGTATACTGTACATGTCACCAACAAGTGCGCCCCATAAAAATTTCTACCACCTTAACGTACGTTGCACCAGCTTCTCCTTTGTATGATAGTGAATCCTTCCTCAGAATCCAACCTTGATCCGGATGGAAACTTGATCCTCAATCGTTGGACATACAAGACCCCAGTCAGGCACACCTCACCTTGTTGACCCTGAACATGAACTATGCCAACCCCTTCTACTAAAATCGATTCTCTTGAAGCTGTTTGCACGGCAGAGAAGATAGTCAAAGCATACATTATCTTAAAACATCTTTTATCCAAGCACATGTGGTGTATCGCACCTGTATCGAGAATCCATCCTAGCCCCCGTGATGCCTGTAGTGTGTCCTATGTGGGTTCGTCTTACGACATGTAGAAGATGCGACCATGCTGAATTCTATGATGAAACATTCGTTGAGAGTTTGATAATAATCCGAGAAGGGATGCGATACCCACTCCTTGCCACAAAAAAGCTCTAAATGCAATCTCTCCCATTCATCTTGGCACAATTTCTCTCTCTATTGCTTCACTATTTGCACACAACAACCTTCTCCTCCTTTCTTGTTTTGTTGTTTTAGCTCTTTGACTTTGGTATTGCTCATTCTTTAATCTAGTTACATCTTGCTTGCTGTCCTGTCCAAAACAGGCAAACCATGTGGTGTGCGCACAACTCTTCGCAGGGGAAGGAAAAAACATACAAAAGGGCCCCATGGCCCCTCCCCTTGCCTTTCTGGCGAGCTACCCTTTTTTTTCTTTGCTCTTCACTCGATTGCTTTGCTTGCTCTCTTGCTCTCTCGCTCTGGCCTGCTCTCTTCCTGGTTCTCCTTGCCTTTTTTTCTCGTCTTAGTATTCGCTCCTTCTTTCTAGCTCTCTTGCTCTCTTGCTCTCCTATCGCAGTGTTTCATTTTCTCTCCTTTCTTGTTCGCATGTCCGGGGATAACTTTCCTATTTTTTTTAATAGGTATCAAGCACACTTCTCAAATTTCCCGTTTATGNTCTTCTTGTCACACCATTACTCCTTCATACTTGTGATTTGAATCAGGGATCCGACATTCTTTCATATTGCAATTTTATATGTCCTATTCCCATGCCATTTCCAATGTATTGAACTTCCACCTTGGAGATATGCACAATTTTCATATAAGAGATCCAAAAGTTTTGGTCTTTGGTTTTTTGTTCCAACGTTTTGACCATGAGCTATCGTGTCATGACAACGCATGAGCACTGAATTGTTTTACTCGCCGTTCTTAATCTCAAAATTGAATTTTGAGACAAAATCCGACTTGTTTTATGTGCCCTCTCTCATTTCTTCTACTTTGTATGGTGTAGGACTTCATCCCATCATTGTGTCCTAATGAGCCCTCTGTAATTCAGTTGTGAATGAGGTTTTTGGTGAAATGTGGCAAAAAACGGCATCGAATTTGAGTCAACACCAATGGCCTTGTGCCATTTGGTAGTGCCATGTTGGAATGTGAGTTTTAACGCAGAATGTGTGAAAAGTGGTAGAACGTTAGGTACATTGTTGAATGTATTACACATGCCCTTGTACGACTTTGTGTCCACATCTTTGAGTCTATTTCCCCTCTAGTACTCCTCCCTCTGAGTGCCACTTCTCTCAACTACCCCAAGCGCCCTTGCCTTCTGTTCTTGTTCTAATATCAATCGCATAAAGGGTCCCATTAATTTTGGATCACTTGGTTCTTGTGTGAAGGAAGAAGGAGAGGTTCTTGTTGCCGATGGGGTTAAGTGGACAGAGGTTCGGGGTGAAGGCGGAGCTAAGGATGGTGATGATGATGATGGTGCTGATGGTGCTGATGGTGCTGATGGTGTTGATGTAGATGCCTGGATTCTGGTATGTTTTCTAATCCCAGACATGACATCTACGAATGAAGGTTGATGAGAATATGGGATGGAGCTATGTACTGGATTGACAAAGATACAAGAAACTGGCATGAATGGANTCTCTCGCTCTGGCCTGCTCTCTTCCTGGTTCTCCTTGCCTTTTTTTCTCGTCTTAGTATTCGCTCCTTCTTTCTAGCTCTCTTGCTCTCTTGCTCTCCTATCGCAGTGTTTCATTTTCTCTCCTTTCTTGTTCGCATGTCCGGGGATAACTTTCCTATTTTTTTTAATAGGTATCAAGCACACTTCTCAAATTTCCCGTTTATGCTACGTACTCATGCCCCTCTTTCTACAAACTTTCCTGTTTGCGATTCTACGTCTAACTGCTAAAGCACGATAACAACCGACACTTACACAAAACATGTGAAAACCGGCGCCATTGACGAACAAAAAGCAGCCTAAACAACTGCAAACATCACAAAATGGACGTCTAAAATCAGGGTATTACTCAGTTCCACCTCTAGGACTTGATTTTGTTGGAAACAAAAGGAAAAACTAAGCACATGGGAGGGAGATTACCCATGAACAAATCTGACCTGTAAACGTAAAAACTCTAAATCTGTAGAACTTCCACCTTAGCCTCTAAACTTAACAAAGCTGAGTGCCGTCTGTGAATGGAGTCGTCTTGACGCCTTCTATCATCTGAATACAGAAAAATCTGACTTGAAACCAAGATATAATGGAGTTCTAACGAAAAATCAAAAATGGCCCACCTAGTTTTGTCTTGTGAACCACACCAACACCTCACCACTACCTTTTAGACCTCGAACCTTGCTCTGATACCATGTAAAANTTGTGTGAAGGAAGAAGGAGAGGTTCTTGTTGCCGATGGGGTTAAGTGGACAGAGGTTCGGGGTGAAGGCGGAGCTAAGGATGGTGATGATGATGATGGTGCTGATGGTGCTGATGGTGTTGATGTAGATGCCTGGATTCTGGTATGTTTTCTAATCCCAGACATGACATCTACGAATGAAGGTTGATGAGAATATGGGATGGAGCTATGTACTGGATTGACAAAGATACAAGAAACTGGCATGAATGGAGGGTCACCAATTCCTAGTGGTGGAGTCAATGGAGCAGATGAAGGTCGAGCACATTGGACAGGATGTGTGCTGTAGGACACCTCATTGCTTTTCAGTGTAGTAGTGTGATGCAAACCACTGTCTATAGAACTCCACATGACATGACTCAACAATTTGTGGAGTCTCAAGGTTATAACATCGCCAGGCCTTTGATATTGTAAATGGCCCCATGAAGATTCCCCACCATCCTGGTCCATCTAGCTTTCCAATCCTATCATGTGGAGACCACGAGAAGCGTATGATACTACCCCATACTCATGCTGGTGTTAGATCGGCTTTCACATTGTACAANTTTATTGCCTTCATGATGGTTTGAACTGCTTCATTTAGAGTACACTGCCAACGTTCTACAACTCCATTCTGCTACGGTGTGTGTGGAGCTCAAATCTCATTTTGAATACCTTAACCTATCAAGAAATTGTCAAACTATTGACTTGTAAACTCCCCCCGTCAATCGCTACGAAGAATACATTGTGGCCGTTTGCAATTACGTTGTGTGCAAAATAGCTAATAACAAATTTCAGCTGTTGTATGCCCCTTCTCTTGTAGGAAGAAACACCAAGTCATCAATGTTTAGTCATTTATCAAACTCCGCACGTATCTTGCACATTTTGTTGCTAATGTTGTAAACTCATGGTGTTGAGTTCAAATGTCGTTATGAATAAGGTGCAAGGGGGCCGTGGATCTGTGTTTATGATGGAGAAACAGTTGTTGTTTCATTTTGCTGCTTACGCTGGCAAAACTTGGACGTGATCTCTTCTGCTTTTGCATCATCTCAAGATTGAGGCTATCGGCTAGACGTGCTTGAGTGAGGTTTTGAAGGGAAGATGGTCCAATGTGGGAAAAAGGCGCTGATGTAATTTCTCTTAAGTGCTAGCATCAAGCCCTCTCGCGAAGTAGGTATGTGCGTGTGGATGAGCTATCATTGATCAAAGCGGTATACTGTACATGTCACCAACAAGTGGGCCCCATAAAAATTTCTACCACCTTAACGTACGTTGCACCAGCTTCTCCTTTGTATGATAGTGAATCCTTCCTCAGAATCCAACCTTGATCTGGATGGAAACTTGATCCTCAATCGATGGACATACAAGACCCCAGTCAGGCACACCTCACCTTGTTGACCCTGAACATGAACTATGCCAACCCCTTCTACTAAAATCGATTCTCTTGAAGCTGTTTGCACGGCAGAGAAGATAGTCAAAGCATACATTATTTTAAAACATCTTTTATCCAAGCACATGTGGTGTATCGCACCTGTATCGAGAATCCATCCTAGCCCCCGTGATGCCTGTAGTGTGTCCTATGTGGGTTCGTCTTACGACATGTAGAAGATGCGACCATGATGAGTTCTATGATGAAACATTCGTTGAGAGTTTGATAATAATCCGAGAAGGGATGCGATACCCACTCCTTGCCACAAAAAAGCTCTAAATGCAATCTCTCCCATTCATCTTGGCACCGTTTCTCTCTCTATTGCTTCACTATTTGCACACAACAACCTTCTCCTCCTTTCTTGTTTTGTTGTTTTAGCTCTTTGACTTTGGTATTGCTCATTCTTTAATCTAGTTACATCTTGCTTGCCGTCCTGTCCAAAACAGGCAAACCATGTGGTGTGCGCACAACTCTTCGCAGGGGAAGGAAAAAACATACAAAAGGGCCCCATGGCCCCTCCCCTTGCCTTTCTGGCGAGCTACCCTTTTTTTTTCTTTGCTCTTCACTCGATTGCTTTGCTTGCTCTCTTGCTCTCTCTCTCTGGCCTGCTCTCTTCCTGGTTCTCCTTGCCTTTTTTTCTCGTCTTAATATTCGCTCGTTCTTTCTAGCTCTCTTGCTCTCTTGCTCTCCTATCGCAGTATTTCGTTTTCTCTCCTTTCTTGTTCGCAAGTCCGGGGACAACTTTCCTATTTTTTTTAATAGGTATCAAGCACACTTCTCAAATTTCCCGTTTATGGTACGTACTCATGCCCCTCTTTCTACAAACTTTCTTGTTTGCGATTCTACGTCTAACTGCTAAAGCACGATAACAACCGACACTTACATGTAACATGTGAAAACCGGCGCCATTGACGAACAAAAAGCAGCCTAAACAACTGCAAACATCACAAAATGGACGTCTAAAATCAGGGTATTACTCAGTTCCACCTCTAGGACTTGATTTTGTTGGAAACAAAAGGAAAAACGAAGCACATGGGAGGGAGATTACCCATGAACAAATCTGACCTGTAAACGTAAAAACTCTAAATCTGTAAAACTTCCACCTTAGCCTCTAAATTTAACAAAACTGAAAGCCGTCTGTGAATGGAGTCGTCTTGACGCCTACTATCATCTGAATACAGAAAAATCTGACTTGAAACCAAGATATAATGGAGTTCTAACGAAAAATCAAAAATGGCCCACCTAGTTTTGTCTTGTGAACCACACCAACACCTCACCACTACCTTTTAGACCTCGAACCTTGCTCTGATACCATGTAAAAACTACAACAAATATCTCCTCTAGTCTATACCTTGTTCCATTGACTTGTTGGTGATAGTTTCAATCATTAAGTGCAGAAGGTGACTCTTACACACACACATACACACACACACACCCACACACACACACACACACACACACACACACACACACACACACACACACACACACACACACACACACAGAGACACACACGCACGCAGCCACCCACAGAGAAGCTATCACAACACAAGTGCTAGAGAAGCAAGGATATTCTGCATGCCTAGCTTTGCAATAGCAGAGGAGGAATGAAAAATGGGGTCAAAGTCACCTAAATAGGAGAGCCCCTTAAGGACAACATTCTGTCATCCCCATGAGCGAGGCGCTCATGCGGAACCTGCAAACGGCATGCAAATTGTCAAACATGTCCCAAATCTAGCCTAAGAGCTGAAAGTATGTCACGCATATGAAGAGGAAGAAAAAAATGGGGCAAATTCTTTCTATTACAACAACTAGTGCCAGGGTCCTCAAAGAAATCTTTTGTAGATTCTGGTAGGACTTGGCAAAACCAGTAAACTGTCGTAGATTGGCCACCAAAATGTAGGTCGACCTCTGCCAAGGCTGGCGTGCAGGTCCACGCTTATAAGTGCCTTGGAGGGATTGTTAGTATTGACCTCCACCCAGACTCGTAGGCAAAGCCCGGCTTACAGGGGTCTTCCAGGGATCTCGAGAATTGACCTCCACCCATGCTGGCAAGCAGAGCCATGCGTATTAAGGTCTTTGAAGGATCTTTAGCAACGCCTTGGTCAAATGTGCTCTGATATTAAGTTGTGGAGCCTTGTATATGGACTTGAGATATGGATTAGCCACTGAAGAGAGTTGAGTGTGCCAGGGTCGCCTCCTGTAACACTTGCATTCATTGCAAGTTGACTGCCACGGTGTTGGACAGAGAAGCTTCCATGGTGCATGGTGAAGTTTCACCATAACCGTGGTTCTTGCATCACAATTGACCATGTGGCTTTGTAAGTGCAAGCTATCACCATGTATGTGATCCTCAGATCCTACGACTTCTCATGGATCATTAGAAGTTGTTGAATACAGTAGTCAGAATTATTGCATCTCACTAATCGTTTTAGATGAACATGAATTGTTGATTTTTGGAACACTAGCTTGAGGAAGATTCCTCCGTAAGGGAGCTTCCTCTCCTGTGCCGTACGGAATCTTCTTTCTTCAGCAAGCTTCATGAGGTTGTACAGTGCAGCTTCTCCTTAAGCTGCTTTTGTTGAAGGCTTTGTTGTTGCTCTGTTAATGCTACCACATGATCACATGTTGTCCGTCGGTTGTCGTCTCTGTGAAGCTCTGACAAGAGCTTTTGAGGCTGGTTGCTCATATGGCAATGAGAGAGGAACGCTGAGTTCTGCCTTCAAAGTGTCGGTACAGGGCGGTCCCTACTTGGCGCCCTCACAGTGCTCCATGTGTGGAGCAGAGTCACTTGAGGTCCAACCTAACCATCAAGCCTGTGCACAGCATTCCACAGGCCTTTGTTCCAATAGGCATGCATTGTCCTCATGTCCATGCTTTTGAAAAAGTCTCCTTCCACTCCCTTAAAAGGACTTTCTAGCACAAACAATTTTCGCCATTCAAGGAAGAAACTCTCTGCCGAGCTGCACATAGTAAATTCACCAAAAAACATGCAAATTCCTATTAGAATCGATATTTGGAGATTAATCTATGCCATGCTGAAGTAGTAGATCAGCGCAGTTATTGCTCACTCCAACAAAGAGGACCTTCTATGGGAGAGGTAAAAGAAATTGAACGAGAATGCGTGAATGACACAACGAGGAGAAAATTGATTGCAAATTCAAGATGTTTAATGCACAACATCAGGTAAGATTTCGGTTTGAGAAGTGCATAAAGCGATGTGAAAAAGGTGTTGTGTGGAAGGGAGTGAAACGTTGCATGTTCCCTTAACCCTTCAATTCAATCATGGACCATTATTTAACGATGCTTGTTTGTATATTGAGAGGTTTGTTGTATATGTAAGTCTTCCACCATGGACTATGTCTTGGTTACAGTATGATGCATCATCTTTTGGTAAATCATTTATGAGGGAACCTGAAGTATTACACGTAGGTCATACTCAGGGTATATAAAGTGGCTACATGGTCTATCTTTAGATATATTTTGGATTTTTATGTTTTTTTAATGAAAAAGACAATGGTGGAAAAATACCTAGAAAGAAAATCACCTGAATATTCCCTTTCCCCATATGGCCACAATAACAAAAAACACTTCTAAATAACAACTATGCATGTGGAGGTTCATAGATTTGATCGATTTATATTGATCAATACATGTACAAAAGACACATGTGCACGTATTCCACCACATTTTCAATTATTTAATTTTTTGGATGTCATGTGCTCTATCTTGAGCTCTTCACATGTGGTATGCATATGAAGTTCAAATGTTTGTGTTGATTTTGAGTGGGTAATATCTACCATGAAACAACCTTGCTTATCAAGTGCTGGATCTATCCGGGAATGGTTACATGTACTGGGCTAAGAAAATGAAGATGAAACTATGCATGATCTGAGTTTTAGGACCCCTACACGAATTTGATTTGTTTCTTATACAAGAATTAAATGTGAACTTGCATATGTGCATTCTTTGTTGAAAAAGTAGATAATTGCACAATTTATTTGAGTTGAATATATATTTTTTGTATTGAATTTGTTTCAAACTTTGAAGAATTTAAAGCACATAAATTAGTTTTTGCATATCTTAGGAAGTAAGAATCTCAAATAGAAAAGGATATGCTGCAATTGACACTCCTGCCAGCTCATCCCATGAAAGGTGGTTTTTTTGTATGGAGAATACATAGGAACAAAAACTTCCTGATGCCATAAAAGCCACTATCTAAAATTAAAGTGTTCAGGACAGAGATTTCTTAACTTAAGGATACCATTAAGATGAAAAATCCAAACTATTTATGGTATTTCTCAGAAACCATCATGTCAAAGGAATAGTTTTCATAATTCTTGTGAAAAGATAAAGAATGATTTTGGAATGAACGAAAAAAACATAGCAACATGTAATTTACTTGTAACATTAAGGAATCATTCTTTTTGTAACATCCATTCATTTCAAATGAATGGATGTTACATGGAAATGAAGGCAAACTAAAATAAAATCAAACAAAACAAGTAGTAATGTTTTCAAGCTTTTTGTGTTGTATTTGAAAGTCTAACCATAATAAAAAACATCATAGTTTGCCTTTAAGTCAGATTTTTATGCGTACATGATAAAATGTCTGTTGAGCAAAGGCATGTGGAGCACTACCTACGCGAAGTTTTTCCTAAGAAAACTTTCCTCATTAAAATTAGTTTCTTAAAATTTCCTCAAATGAGTGGAACTCAAATGGTGTTTGGATCTCCTTTTTTTTTACTCGTATCCTGAATATTATCATTAATCATTTATACCAAAAAAATGATTCGTGCTGGTTATCCTATGAAGGAAGTCTTTTTCTTTAGTTTTGAGGAATAACCATATCATCATTTATTTTATATCTATGAAGGAAACGTTTTTCAGAGAAAACTTTTCGGGAGGCAATTCTACATATGAAAAGCTTTTCAAAACTCAATGAAATAAATTCATGAGATGAAGTGGAAAATGCACTTTTAAATAGTTCAATTCAATTTGGATGCTCACACATTGGTCACATAAAGCACATATCAAGGTGAGCATTGTTTTTATGCATATGAAAATGGTTTTGAGAGGAAGAAGGATGATTTGTAATGGAATAATGGGAAAGGGGGGCATCATTGATTATCTCATGTTAAAAAGAAGAAGGATAGTTACACGGAGACAAAATCTTTTTTTAATCCAATGGCATTTTTCATGAATTTCAGCGCAGCTTTTCATTCAAGTTCATCAAAATGTAAAATAAATAAATCAATAAACTGGGTTGAAGAGACTCCAGAAAACAAGAATATTGATTATAATTAACAGTGTATGTTTGAAACGAGAACCAGAAAGGACTCTAGGTATTACATGATTTCTTAGGCATAGACATAAACAAGGGGTCACATTTGAGGAGAGGTCAAAGCAATAGAGTATAATAAAGGAGACACGATCCTTAATTGACTTTTCACCATGGAAGTTTCAGAGTAAATTGAAGATCAAGGATAGAATTTGAGGAAAAGTGGTAGAAAGTAGTGTGGATAAGTGAAAAGATCAATCTAGTAGGTCTAGGGTGGGGAGAGGGTTGAGCTTGAGGGAAATAATCGATCTGTATGGGGGGTCGGAGCGGCAACTCAAATTCTGAAAAGGTACATAAAAAGGTAGGATTAATCCAAAAGCACATGATAAGGAGGATAGCAAACAAGATTCCATAATGTAGGATACGAGGGATGATTTGGAGACAAACTACTACCATGTGGATGGCAAGGAAAACATGAGAGGTATATTGAAGGAAATTATATGATTTTCATGATAGCATTATTTGAGGTTTCAGAGCCCAACAATTGGAGGTTCAGTTGTAGTGAGTAGAGAGGATGCAATAGTGATGCTTTTGTAGACTGAAAATCAGTCCAATTGCATATTTTGATAATTCTCTCGAGGATTAATCTCCACCTAATGATTGGAAAAATAATATTAGCAAGGAGGTTAAGTTTTTAAGAAAAATCAAACATGGGATAAAATCTTAATTAAGGCAGGGTAATCCCTTGATTAATAAAAGCATGGATAGATGGAACAAAGAAGCTTCCTATGGAGCAATTTGTTATTGAAAACAGGGTCAAGCCGTCAGTTGTCTTCTTGAATTTCTTAAAGAAAGAATCATGCACTAGAAGCGTTTAACAAGAGTGAGACATAATCTTTTTAACTCTAGCTGTTTGGTATAGAATCTACCACACATGTGAAACTGTGAAAGTATGCCAACTCTTAAAATAAATAAACGGGGTGTTATAGTCTTCATGCTTGTGCGTTCATGTCAATGGGTGGAATTTCTCAATCCAAGCTCGTAATTGACGTGATGTAGNCCCAAGCACAGGAGCATGTCATGTCTTGGCCAAGTATGGTTGGGTTTCCACGATAGATCACAAATCTGTTCATGTTATTATGCCATTTTTGTCAAAACGGTGATCACTTGGCTTCATGATGTGCATCTGCAAAATAAACTTGTTGTCCATCAAGATCTTTGTGTTTCAGGCGTGCGCATCCAGACTTGAGCAGGTTTGCCATGTTTCATACCTTCTATTGACAACTACGGATTTCCGTGGGTTTGGTCAAGCATTTCCAATAGTGGCTCATACATGTAAGTGAGTGGTGGGAGTAAGGCAAGGGATCTATTGTTCCATAAAAAATCTTTCATTAGTAGCCAGATTGGGTGCTCATCTAAGGGATAACTTATGTAACTCTCTTATGTCTATGACCATTCTAATTATTTCAATGTGCCATTGAGGTGATTTTTTGATATGATACTTCCACAAGAATTCCTCTTTTACTTTTTGCCTTTTAGCTTACAGTACAAGAATTGAAAAGACAAGTGTTGAAATGTGCACACTAATGTTCCCTTCCTCTCTTCCTTGGTGCATCAAGACGTGCTCAAGACAACCCTACAAGCCATGGGAAGGTTAAAAATGGTATTTTCCACATTGAAACAAAATTCTTGGTTTAACGTTGAGGGAGAATATGTAATGTTGAATTAGGATAGGGAAAGTTATCCATGATCCCTAGAAAATACACATGTTACAAATCTACAATGAAGGACGTGGATGATACATGTGATAGTGCCAAGCATAGTGAAATTGAGGAATGTATTGATGGAAATTAGAACCATCATGGGCCCAGATGATTCTATAAATGTTTCTCAGATGTTGTTACTCAGCTCAAATGTATTACGGACTGTTTGCAATAATGACTAGTTTGTGACTGTCCGTTACGCATACATGATGGCCTATATGCATGAAAAGACTTGTCTTACACAAATAAAGGTGTTCTTCTTTTAGAGCCTCCTATTCTCAAATGAGCGAGTAAAACAAATTCTTTCGATCTTCAAAAGAAATTTTGGATGTACAGCAAGAGAGATATTTAAGGGAGAAGAAGCATGCAAAGGCATTTTTTTTCCTTTTCATTTGGTTTCTTTTTTTGGGGTGGGCAACAGTGTGTGTCCTTATTCCTTTCACATACATTTGTCGTTTACTACAATCTATGGAAACAAAGTAGCTACAATTGTAACAGAAAGGGGGCAAGATGGGTGGGGGAGTAACAAAGTAATGGTACACTCTTAAAGAAATGGAAAAGGGTGTTACAAGGCTTCTTAGGAAGGCAAAAGGGGAAGCTCTTTTGTTGGATTAATCTAAGAGTGGGAGCCCAAAACAAGTCTTCCATGTCCTAGCAAAAGCAATGCATTTTGCAAAACTCTTGCAGGTCTTGTCAAGGTTTCAGTGAGATGTAAGGCAAGGAGTAGCATGATCATAGCTATAACGGATGGGGAATCTGAAGAAAAAGTGCAGTTGAGATTAGGTACTTGCAGATTCATGATCCATGAGAACAATATATACATAGTTTGAGGGGACTAGCAGTTTCCTGACGTCTTTCTTTAGGGTGTGGGCATACCTTACTTGAAAATAACCCATGATTTAGCTCAAGAGAGTGGAGCATGATCTGTCACAATGAACTTCAACATAACTATATTATTTGTGCATGCCTATGTTAACATCTGTCTCTTTTCATAATGTAAATCTATATTTGTATCCCAAAATCCAGGAATTATTAAAAAGAAATAAAGAAAAGAAGTGAGGGACATGGAAATGGCAAGGGAGGAAAACAAAAAACAACAAAGATAGAGAGATACCATGAAAAAGGATCAGAAAGGGAAAAACTATAGAGGAAAAATAGATGAAGCGAAAGGAGTCAACAAAGATAGAGAACGTAAAAGAAGAGGAAGAAAAAGGGGAAAACAATGACAATATTGAAGACAATAATAGATTTGTGTACAAAATTTGTGAGATATTGTGATGTGGAGGGATAGGTGTATATTCAGAAGTAAGGATAGAGATTTAGAATCAGACTGAGGAATAGAGGAACAATTTGGAGGTATAAAGAGCTTGATAGATCCCTTGAGGAATGACATAAGATAAAGTATTAGAAAATTATGCATAAAGGGAGAAATGAAGAGGGATCCATGGATGCATACCTATTTGTATGTGTATGCATATGTACAATCTTTATACATGTATATTCAGACATATATATATGTAGAGAGATAGAAAGAGAGAGAGAGAGAGAGAGAGAGAGAGAGAGGGGGGGA
>SZWC01029646.1:0-21787 GCA_023375785.1 Penium margaritaceum | reverse complement strand
AGTGACCAACCAAAGTATGCACATGTCACTGACCATGACCAAACCATCCACTCGTGCCACTACACATTGCAGTCGGAACAACCAAACTAGGCATATGTCACTGACCATGACCAAAGAATTTCAGTAAGGGTTGTCAACGTTCACAACCCATAACACGAGTCACAAATGGTCAGAGGGGGAAGCAATGGTTTTGCAAGATAAGTTTTCAACTAGCAAGTACAATGACCTTCAATAAATAGTAGCACGGTGTGCGTACCATGCACAACTTCCGACCAAAATAGGCATTTGCATTGCCTTTGACAAAAGAAATCCCCTCTGTGTTGTCAACATTGACAGCTCATAATACGAGTCAGGTATTAACTAGTAAGCACAGGGACCTTTAGTAAGTAGTGGCACGGTGTGGCTACCATGCACAATGACCAACCAAAGTAGGCATGTGTCACTGACCATGACAAAAAATATCACTATGTGTGGTCAACTTTGACATCTCATAACAAAAGTCACAAATCGTCCAAGGGGAAAACAGTGGTTTGTGAGTACCACTTATCGATTAGCAAGTACAAAGACCTTCTATATGTAGTGGCACAATGTGGCTACCATGCACAATGTCCAACCAAAGTGTGCATATGTCACTGACCATGAGCAAAGACTTTCATTTCACGTGGTCAATGTTGACAACTCACAACAAGAGTCACAGATAGTCAGAGGGGGTAACAATAGTTTGGGAATACTGGCTATTAACTAGAAAGCACAAAGACCTTTAATACGTAGTGACAAAGTGTGGCAACCATGTACAGTGAAAAACCAACGTAAGCAAATGCCACTAACCATAACCAAAAGAATTGGACAATGTGTGATCAACGTTGAATACTCATTACACGAGTCAGAAATGGTCAGAGGGGGACTGGGAACACTAGTTTCGAACTAGCAATTAAAAAACCCATTACTATGTGTTGGCACAGTGTGGCCACTATGCACAATGACCGACCAAAGTAGGGATATCTACTGCCTTTGAACAAAGAAATCTGTTGTGTGTCGTCAACGTTGACAACTTCTAATACGAGTCACAAATGGTCAGATGGGGGAACAATTGTTTTGGAACACCGGGCATCAACTAGCTAGAACAGGGACCTTCAATAAGCAGTGGCATGGTGTGGCTACCGTGTACAATGACCAACCAAAGTAGGCATGTGTCACTGACCATGACCAACGAATATCACTATGTGTGGTCAACTTTGACAACTCATAACACGAGTCACGAATGGTCAGAGGGAGAAGCAATGGTTTGTGAATACTTGTTGTCGATTCGCATGTACAAAGACCTTCAATATGTAGTGGCATGATGTGGCTACCATGTAGAGTGACCGACCAAACTATGCATATGTCACTGACCATGACCAAAGAATTTAACTTCATGTGGTCAACGTTGACAACTCATAACAAGAGTCACACATAGTAAGAGGGGGTTTTAATGGTTTGAGAACACTGGCTATCAACTACAAGGCACAAAGACCTTCAGTACATAGTGACACGGCATGGCAATCATATACATTGACAAACCAATGTAGGCATATGCCAATAACCATGACCAAAAGAACTTCACAGTTTGTGGTCAACGTTGAAAACTCATAACACGAGTCACAAATGGTCTGAGGGGGAAACAATGGGTTGGAAACACTAGTTATCAACTAGCAAGTACAGAGACCTTCAACAATTAGTGGCACGGAGTGGCTAGCGTGCACAGTGACCAACCAAAAGATGCATACGTCACTGACTATGACCAAAGAAGTCCGCTATATGTGGTCAACATTGACAGCTCACAACACAAGTCACAAATGGTCAGAGGGAGAGATAATGGTTTGGAAACCCTTTGTATCAACTGCAAAGGACAAAGAACTTCAATACGCAGTGGCACGGTGTGGCTACTATGCACACTTAACAACCAAACTAGGCATATGTCACTGACCATGGCCAACGAATTTCAGCACGGGTTGTCAACGTTCACAACCCATGACACAAGTCACAAATTGGCGGAGGGGGAAACAATGGTTGTGGAATATTAGTTTTCAACTAACAAGTACAACGACATTCAATAAGTAGTAGCAGGATGTGGCTACAATGCACAATGACTGACCAAAGTAGGCATACGTACTGCCCTTGACGAAAGAAGTCTGCTGTGTGTGGTCAACATTGACAATTCAAAATACGAGTTACAAATGGGCAGAGGGCTGAAGAATGGTTTGGGAAAACCAGGTATCAATTAGCAAGCACACGGACCTTCAATAAGTAGTGGCATGGTGTGGCTACCATGTACAATGACCAACCAATGTAGGCATGTGTCACTCACCATGACCAAAGAATGTCACGATGTGTGGTCAACTTTGACAGCTCATAACACGAGTCACAATTGGTCAGAGGGCAAAACAATGGTTTGTGAATCCTAGTTATTGATTAGCAAGTACAAAGAATTTGAATGTGTAGTGGCACAGTGTGGCTACCATGCAAAGTGACAACCTAAAGTATGCATATGTCACTGACCATGACCAAAGAATTTCACTTCATGTGGTCACCGTTGACAGCTCACAACAAGAGTCACAGATAGTCAGAGGGGGCAACAATGGTTTATGAACCGTGGCTATCAACTTCAAAGCAAAACGATCTTTAGTACATAGTGACACGACGTAACAACAATGTAGAGTGACAAACCAAAGTAGGCATATGCCACTAACCATGACCAAAAGAATTTCAGTGTGTGGTCAACGTTGAAAACTCATAACACAAGTCACAGATGGTCAGGAGGGGAACCAATGGATTGGGACCACTAGTTAGCAACCAGCAAGTACAAACACCGTTAGCAAGTAGTGCCACGGTGTGGCTAGCGTGCACAGTGGCCAACCAAAAGATGCATACGTCACTGACTATGACCAAAGAAGTCCACTATGTGTCGTCAACATTGACAACTCATATGGTCATGAGTAACAAATGGTCAGAGGGAGAGAGAATGCTTTGGAAACCCTATGTATTGACTAGAAATGACAAAGAACTTCAATACGCAGTGGCACGGTGTGGCTATTATTTACACACAACAACCAAACAAGGCATATGTCACTGACCATGACCAAAGAATTGTAGTATGGGTGGTCAACGTTCACAAACCATAACACAAGTCACAAATGGGTAGAAGGGGAAACAATGGTTCCGAAATATTAGTTTTCAACTAGCAAGTACAACAAAATTCAATAAGTAGTAGCACGATGTGGCTTCCATGCACAATGACCGACCAAAATAGGCATATGTACTTCATTTGACAAAAGAAATCCCCTGTGTGTGAGCAATGTTGACAACTCATTACACGAGTCACAAATGGTCAGAGGGGGGAAGAATGGTTGGGAACACCACGTGTCAACTAGCACGCACAGGGACCTTCATGAAGAAGTGGCATGGTGTAGCTACCATGTACAGTGACCAACCATAGTAGGCATGTGTCACTTACCATGACCAAAGAATCTCACTATGTGTGGTCAACTTTGACAACTCATAACACGAGTCACAAATGGTCAGAGGGAGAAACAATGGTTTGTGGATACTAGTTGTTGATTAGCAAGTACAAAGACCATTAATGTGTAGTGGCACAGTGTGACTAGCATGCACAGTGACCAACCAAAGTATGCATATGTTATTGACCATGACCAAAGAATTTCACTCCATGTGGTCACCGTTGACAACTTAAAACAAGAGTCACAGATAGTCAGAGGGGGAAACAATGGTTTGGGAACACTATCTAATAACTAGAAAGCATAAAGACCTTTAATACATAGTGACACAGCATGGCAACCATGTATAGTGACAAACCAAAAAAGGCATATGCCACTAACCATGACCAAAAGAATTTCACAATATGTGGTTAACATTGAAAACTCATGACACGAGTCACAAATGGTCATAAGGGGGAACAATGGGTTGGGAAGACTAGTTATCAACTAGCAAGTACAAAGATCTTTAACAAGTAGTGGCACATTGTGGCTAGCGTAGACAATGACCAACAAAACTAGGCATATGTCACGGCCAATGACCACAGAATTTCAGTATGGGTCGTCAACGTTCACACCCCATAACACGAGCCACAAATGGTCAGAATGGGAAACAATGGTTTTGGAATATTATTTTTCAACTAGCAAGTACAATGACCTTCAATAAATAGCAGCACGCTGTGGCTACCATGCACAATGACCAACCAAAGTAGGCATGTCTCACTGACCATGACCAAAGAATGTTACTATGTGTGGTCATCTTTGACAACTCATAACATGAGTCACAAATGGTCAGAGGGGGAAACAATGATTTGTGGATACTACTTATTGATTAGCAAGTACAAAAACCTTCAATATGTAGTGGCATAGAGTGGCTAGCATGCACAGTGACCAACCAAAGTATGCATATGTCACAAACCATGTCCAAAGAGTTTCACTTCATGTGGTCACCGTTGCCAACTCACAGTAAGAGTCCAAGATAGTAAGAGGGGTTAACAATGGTTTAGGAACACTGGCTATCAACTAGAAGGCACAAAGACCTTCAGTACGTAGTGACACGGCGTATCAACCATGTATAGTGACAAACCAAAGTAGGCATATGCCTCTAGCCATGACCATAAGAATTTCACAGTGTGCGGTCAACATGGAAAATTCATAACACGGGTCACAAATGGTGAGAAGGGGAATAATGGGTTGGGAACACTAGTTATCAACAAGCAAGTACAAAGACCCTCAACAAGAAGTGGCACGGTGTGGCAAGCGTGCACTGTGACCAACCAAAGGATGCATGCTTCACTTACTATGACCAACGAAGTCTGCTATGTGTGGTCAACATTGACAACTCATAACACATGTCACAAATGGTCAGAGGGAGAGGCAATGGTTTAAGATCCGTAACTATTGACTAGAAAGGACAAACAACTCCAATACGTAGTGGTACGGTGTGGCTACTATGCACACCAAACAACCAAACTAGGCATATCTCACTGACTATGATCAAAGAACTTCAGAATGGGTGGTCAACGTTCACAACCCATAACAAGAGTCACAAATGGTCAGAGGGGGAAAGAATGGTTTCTGAATGTTAGTTTTCAACTACCAAGAAGAACGACCTTCAATAAGTGGTAGCACAGTATTGCTACCATGCACAATGACTGACCAAAGTTCGCATTTGTACTCCCTTTGACCGAAGAAATCCGCATTGTGTGGTCAATGTTGACAGCTCAAAATACAAGTCACAAATGGTCAGAGGGGGAAACAATGGTTTGGGAAAACTGGATATCAACTAGAAGGCACAAATACCTTCAGTCTGTAGTGACACGGTGTGGCAAAGATGTACATTGACAAGCCAATGTAGGCATATGCCACTAACCATGAACAAAACAATTTCATAGTGTGTGGTCAACATTGAAAACTCACAGCACGAGTCAAAAATGGTCAGAGGGGGAAACAATGGGTTGGAAACAATAGTTATCAACTAGCAAGTACAAATTGTTGAAAAATTGCCCCTGCACATGCCCAAGTGCGGCGCCGAGAGGCGCTCACGAGCCACCAGAAAATGGAAAATCAATTCCGGTGGATCTGGCGACTCGACATTTGCTCGGATCCCAAAGAAGAGGATTACCCCTAAACTTTGACGAGTCGCTAAATCCGATGGAAGTTGTTTCGCTGGAATCGGACACGTATCAAAGCAGATATGGCTTTCCAAAGTTCGGGTATGCGCGGCGGCTCTGGGAGCTGGCTGCGACTCGAAATCCAGTCGATAATCGACCGGACCGAGTAGCAAAAATACCATGTGGAGAAAATACTCCGACAGGCCTGCCGAGGCGTCCGGTGGATGATCCGCCTGATCAGGTTCATCACCCACCGGATCCAGTAGTGCAAGTTGTTACTGAGGGACTTATGCTACAAGAGACGCCTTTTGCGCGCTCTTGTAGTACAGGAACAAGCACGGCTTTGTGCGTGGTTCTAGCTTGCTGTCGCCTCGTTGCGTCGCCTGCACCATCGCGTGCGCCTTGCACCCGAACACCTTCACGTACACCACGTTTGGCTTGCACCCGCTCCAAACCTCCTGTGGTATCTTCCAGCCGCCCTTGCCCTTCAGCACCGTTGTTGGGGTGAGGTTGATGGTGTAGCTTGCTGTATGTACAGCCTCTGCCTAGAGACCTCGCGGCAACCCCGCATCCACAAGCATTGTCCACACCATGTTAAGCAGCGTCTGGTTTGCCCGCTCCGCTACTCCATTGGACTGTGGTGAGTACGACATAGTGGGTTCCCACTTGATGCCCTGCTGCTTCATCCACCCGCTACAGCCCACATACTCTCTGCCATTGTCGTTGCGTAGCGCTCTGACCTTTTGGCTAGTCTGCCTCTCACCGCTACAACGTAATCCTTCAGCCGGTCCAGGACCTCGCCTTTCCGCTTCATGAAGTACACGTAGAGATTCTTGCTGCAGTCGTCGATGAAGGTGACAAAGTATTTGAAGCCGTTGTTTGACGGTGTTTTGAACGGTCCGCACAGGTCGTTGTGCACGACCTCCAGCAGGTCCTTTGTGCAAGCCGCGTTCTCGTTGAATGGCTTGCGGCGCACCTTGCCTAATATGTAAGGCTCGCACTTTTTGTGCGCTGCTGCATCTGCTGCCACGTTTGTATCGTCGATGACGAGGCCGTGCACCATGTCGCGCTTCGCCATCTCCTTAATGGTTGTGGGCGTCGAATGCCCCAACCGTCGGTGCCTAAGCTCTAGATCAGCGCTTCCTCCCTTGGCCATGTTGACGACACGCTCTTGCAAACATGTTGCTTGGGATGCAGCGGGGACCACCTTCGTCTCCACAATGTAGAGACCACCCTCGCGCTTTGCCTCTAGCATGACCTCGCCGTCGCCGTCGATGCGCACCACTGCGCCTTTCCTACAGAAGAGTACCTCATACCCCTTGTCCATCAAGCGGTTGACACTCAAAGTGTTAGCCAGGCCGGGGATGTGCTGCACATCACGAATTGTGCACATCTCCTTCTCAGCGCCCACCACGACTTCCACCTCCACGTCGCCTTGGCCGGCTGCCGGCTCGACTTTGTCGTTCACGACCACCGTTGACTTGGAGGACTTCTCGTAGGTGACAAACCCCACCTTCTCGACTTGGGTGTGCTCCTCGGCCCTGGAATCCAGGCAGCGCGTGTTAGCCTTCTTAAGGAAGTGGTTCTTGTTCCCATTGAGGAGCGACCTACCCTTGCTGTTTTTGCCGCCGGTCTTTGCCTCCTCCGGGCACTCACGGGCCGAATGGCCCTCCTCTCCGCAGTTGCGGTACGCACCTTTCTTGGCACCCTTATTGCCGCCGCCCTTTCTGCCACTTCCTCGGCCCCCACTTCCGCCACCGCGTGTTTTGGTGACGAGGGCCGATGAGGAAGACAAGGACTCCCAGCAGCTTCGGCGCTGCACCTCGTTACGGATATACTCTGCGACTGCGCCATAGGTGAGCCTGTCCTCTGACCATCCTCCAAGGACGGTGATGAGTGGCCCCCAACTGTCAGGTAGGGCCATGAGGAGGGCCATTGCCTGCAGCTGCGTGTCGATCTTCCACCCCACGTCATTGCATTGCGAGGCAAGCGACTCGACCTGCTGTATGGCAGAGATGACATCATCTCCCTCCTCGATTCTCACCGTGAGGAGTCACTTCATCACAAAGATTGTGTTTGCGAGCAACTTGGATTGGTGGATGGTGTAGGGCTTTTGCCAAGCTTCGGCTGCTAGCTTGTAGTCTTGGAAGTAGCCCCACTACGACTCGGCTTTCCCCGACACTAGGAGCATGGACGCTTCCGTGTTCTTCTTTTCAAAGGCCTACTTCTCCGCGTCCGTAGCACTCACCTCTGTAAGCACCTCCTTTTCTCAGCATGACATCCTGCAGCCCCTTATGCAAGAGGTGCAGTTCAAACTGCCACCTCCATAGCTCAAAACCCGGGCCGCCCGCATGCTTTTGAATGGACTGCGTCTCCTTCTCCACCATGTGCGCAGCTGCTACTCCGACGAGTTCTCATAACCTCACGACAACGTCCAAGATGACGATCCCGTGCGCTGCGGAAGACGTGAACGTTGGAGGCGTTCATATCCGTAGGCCCATAACCCTTTGTTGGGATGAGATCCGCGTGATGTGGTCCCGACATTTTTCTGATCGTCTCTAGTGGTTCACATCTACTGTTTTGGGCAAATTTGAGACTGAGTGTGAGCTTTTTGATTGCCTCACGCTATGTGAGCAGGAATTTAGAGACAAGCAGTTTGCAAAGGGAGAAACGTCATTTTGCGTTAGTTTTTTAACATAGACATGATCACAACATTTATAAGGCTAGTCATGAGTTTTCCAACACACCAAATTGCACGCAATTAGGCCAGGCGTAGCTCAAGTTATGCTTGCCGAAGCGCAGGTCTCACCCACCATAGAAGCCTGACGCTGCCACTTGCCGTGGCGCATTCATTCACGTGCAAAGCGCCTTTCCCAAGGCGCATGTCCCATTGCATATGGTGTGGGGGTCCCCTACACTGTTTGCATGCACCCTACCCACTTTTGGGTCGTGTTTGGTGATGGGGTGTGACGAGGTTCAAAACTTGTCCGCGAACCTGCAGTCAGAATTTTGACCGTCCCCCAGTAACAAAACGTACTTCTGAGTTTCGGACGCCAAGGTAGGATTTTGGCTAAGTCCCTTAGTAACAACCTGCACTACTGGATCCGGTGGATGACCAACCTGATCAGATGGATCATCCACCGGACGCCTCGGCAGGCCTATCGGAGCATTTTCTCCACATGGTATTTTTGTTACTCGGTCCGGTCGATTATCGACCGGATTTCGAGTCGCAGCCGGCTCCCAGAGCCGCTGCGCATACCCCAACTTTGGAAAGCCATATCTGCTTTGATACGTGTCCGATTCCAGCGAAAGAACTTCCATCGGATTTAGCGATTCGCCAAAGTTTAGGGGTAATCCTCTTTTCTAGGATCCGAGCAAATGCGAGTCGCCAGATCCACCGGAGCGGATTTTCCATTTTCTGGTGGCTCATCAGCGCCTCCCGGCGCCGCACTTGGGCATGCACAGGGGCAATTTTTCAACAATTTGTACTTGCTAGTTGATAACTATTGTTTCCAACCCATTGTTTTCCCCTCTGACCATTTTTGACTCATGCTGTGAGTTTTCAATGTTGACCACACACTATAAAATTGTTTTGTTCATGGTTAGTGGCATATGCCTACTTTGGCTTGTCACTGTACATCTTTGCCACACCGTGTCACTACAGACTGAAGGTATATGTGCCTTCTAGTTGATATCCAGTGTTCCCAAACCATTGTTTCCCCCTCTGACCATTTGTGACTTGTATTATGAGCTGTCAACATTGACCACACAAAGCGGATTTATTTGGTGAAAGCGAGTACAAATGCGTACTTTGGTCAGTCATTGTGCATGGTAGCAATACTGTGCTACCACTTATTGAAGGTCGTTGTTCTTGGTAGTTGAAAACTAATATTCAGAAATCATAGTTTTCCCCTCTGACCATTTGTGACTTGTGTTATGGGTTGTGAACGTTGACCACCCATTCTGAAGTTCTTTGATCATAATCAGTGAGATATGCCTAGTTTGGTTGTTTGGTGTGCATAGTAGCCACATCGTGCCACTACGTATTGGAGTTGTTTTTCCTTTCTAGTCAATAGTTACGGATCTTAATCCATTGTCTCTCCCTCTGACCATTTGTGACATGTGTTATGAGTTGTCAATGTTGACCACACATAGCAGACTTCGTTGGTCATAGTAAGTGAAGCATGCATCCTTTGGTTGGTCGCAGTGCACGCTTGCCACACCGTGCCCCTACTTGTTGAGGGTCTTTGTACTTGCTAGTTGATAACTAGTGTTCCCAACCCATTGTTCCCCTTCTCACCATTTGACCCGTGTTATGAATTTTCCATGTTGACCGTACACTGTGAAATTCTTATGGTCATGGTTAGAGGCATATGCCTACTTTGGCTTGTCACTATACATGGTTGCCACGCTGTGTCACTACGTACTGAAGGTCTTTGTGCCTTCTAGTTGATAGCCAGTGTTCCTAAACCATTGTTAACCCCTCTGACTATCTTGGACTCTTATTGTGAGTTGGCAACGGTGACCACATGAAGTGAAACTCTTTGGACATGGTTTGTGACATATGCATACTTTGGTTGGTCACTGTGCATGCTAGCCACACTGTGCCACTACATATTGAAGGTCTTTGTACTTGCTAATCGATAAACAGTATCCACAAACCATTGTTTCCCCCTCTGACCATTTGTGACTCGTGTTATGAGTTGTCAAAGTTGACCACACATAGTAACATTCATTGGTCATGGTCAGTGACACATGCCTAATTTGGTTGGTCATTGTGCATGGTAGCCACAGCGTGCTACTATTTATTGAAGGTTGTGTACTTGCTAGTTGAAAAATAATATTCCAAAACCATTGTTTCCCCTTCAGACCATTTGTGGCTCGTGTTATGGGGTGTGAACGTTGACGACCCATACTGAAATTCTGTGGTCATTGGCCGTGACATATGCCTAGTTTTGTTGGTCATTGTGTACGCTAGCCACAACGTGCCACTACTTGTTAAAGATCTTTGTACTTGCTAGTTGATAACTAGTCTTCCCAACCCATTGTTCCCCCTTCTGACCGTTTGTGACTCGTGTCGTGAGTTTTCAATGTTGACCACACATTGTGAAATTCTTTTGGTCATGGTTCGTGGCATATGCCTTTTTTGGTTTGTCACTGTACATGGTTGCCATGCTGTGTCACTATGTATTAAAGGTTGTTATGCTTTCTAGTTATTAGATAGTGTTCCCAAACCATTGTTTCCCCCTCTGACTATCTGTGACTCTTGTTTTCAGTTGTCAACGGTGACCACATGGAGTGAAATTCTTTGGTCATGGTCAATAACATGTGCATACTTTGGTTGGTCACTGTGCATGCTAGTCACACTGTGCCACTACACATTAATGGTTTTTGCACTTGCTAATCAATAACTAGTATCCACAAACCATTCTTTCTCCCTCTGACCATTTGTGACTCGTGTTATGAGTTGTCAAAGTTGACCACACATAGTGAGATTCTTTGGTCATGGTAAGTGACACATGCCTACTATGGTTAGTCATTGTACATGGTAGCTAGACCATGCTACTTCTTCATGAAGGTCCCTGTGCGTGCTAGTTGACACGTGGTGTTCCCAACCATTCTTCCCCCCTCTGACCATTTGTGACTCGTGTAATGAGTTGTCAACGTTGCTCACACACAGGGGATTTCTTTTGTCAAAGGAAGTACATATGCCTACTTTGGTCGGTCATTGTGCATGGAAGCCACATCATGCTACTACTAATTGAATTTCATTGTACTTGCTAGTTGAAAACTAATATTTCGGAACCATTGTTTCCCCTTCTACCCATTTGTGACTTGTGTTATGGTTTGTGAACGTTGACCACCCATACTGCAATTCTTTGGTCATGGTCCGTGACATATGCCTTGTTTGGTTGTTGTGTGTAAATAATAGCCACACTGTGCCACTGCGTATTGAAGTTCTTTGTCATTTCTAGTCAATACATAGGGTTTCCAAAACATTCTCTCTCCCTCTGACCATTTGTTACTCGTGACCATATGAGTTGTCAATGTTGACGACGCATAGTGGACTTCTTTGGTCATAGTCAGTGACGTATGCATCTTTTGGTTGGCCACTGTGCACGCTAGCCACACCGTGGCACTACTTGCTAACGGTGTTTGTACTTGCTGGTTGATAACTAGTGGTCCCAATCTATTGGTTCCCCTCTTGACCATCTGTGACTTGTGTTATGAATTTTCAACGTTGACAACACACTGAAATTCTTTTGGTCATGGTTAGTGGCATATGCCTACTTTGGTTTGTCACTGTACATTGTTGTTACGCCGTGTCACTATGTACTGAAGATCGTTTTGCTTTGAAGTTGATAGCCACTGTTCCTAAACCATTGTTGCCCCCTCTGACTATCTGGGACTCTTGTTGTGAGCTGTCAACGGTGACCACATGAAGTGAAATTCTTTGGTCATGGTCAGTGACATATGCATACTTTAGGTTGTCACTTTGCATGGTAGCCACACTGTGCCACTACACATTCAAGTTCTTTGTACTTGCTAATCAATAACTAGGATTCACAAACCATTGTTTTGCACTCTGACCAATTGTGACTCGTGTTATGAGCTGTCAAAGTTGACCACACATAGTGACATTCTTTGGTCATGGTGAGTGACACATGCCTACATTGGTTGGTCATTGTACATGGTAGCCACACCATGCCACTACTTATTGAAGGTCCATGTGCTTGCTAACTGATACCTGGTTTTCCCAAACCATTCTTCAGCCCTCTGCCCATTTGTGACTCGTATTCTGATTTGTCAATATTGACCACACACAACGGACTTCTTTGGTCAAGGGTAGTACATATGCCTACTTTGGTCTGTCATTGTGCATGGTAGCCACATCCTGCTACTACTTATTGAATGTCGTTGTACTTGCTAGTTGAAAACTAATATTCCACAACCATTGTTTCCCCCTCCGCCAATTTGTGACTTGTGTCATGGGTTGTGAACGTTGACAACCCGTGCTGAAATTCGTTGGCCATGGTCAGTGACATATGCCTAGTTTGGTTGTTAAGTGTGCATAGTAGCCACACCGTGCCACTGCGTATTGAAGTTCTTTGTCCTTTGCAGTTGATACAAAGGATTTCCAAACCATTATCTCTCCCTCTGACCATTTGTGACTTGTGTTGTGAGTTGTCAATGTTGACCACATATAGTGGACTTCTTTGGTCATAGTCAGTGACGTATGCATCTTTTGGTTGGTCACTGTGCACGCTAGCAACTCCGTGCCACTAATTGTTGAAGGTCTCTGTACTTGCTAGTTGATAACTAGTGTTTCCAACCCATTGTTTCCCCCTCAGACCATTTGTGACTCGTGTTATGAGTTTTCAACGTTGACCACAAACTGTGAAGTTCTTTTGGTCATGGTTATTGGCATATGCCTACATTGGTTTGTCAATGTATATGGTTGTCATGCCGTGTCACTATGTACTGAAGGTCTTTGTGCCTTGTAGTTGATAGCCAATGTTCTCAAAACATTAAAATCCCCTCTTACTATGTGTGACTCTTGTTATGAGTTGTCAACGTTGACCACATGAAGTGAAATTCTTTGGTCATGGTCAGTGACATATGCATAGTTTGGTCGGTCACTCTACATGGTAGCCACATCATGCCACTACATATTGAAGGTCTTTGTACATGCGAATCGACAACACGTATTCACAAACCATTGCTTCTCCCTCTGACCATTTGTGACTCGTGTTATGAGTTGTCAAAGTTGACCACACATAGTGATATTCTTTGGTCATGGTCAGTGACACATGCCTACTTTGGTTTGTCATTGTACACGGTAGCCACACCATGCCACTACTTATTGAAGGTCCCTGTTCTAGCTAGTTGATGCCCGGTGTTCCAAAACAATTGTTCCCCCATCTGACCATTTGTGACTCGTATTAGAAGTTGTCAACGTTGACGACACACAACAGATTTCTTTGTTCAAAGGCAGTAGATGTACCTACTTTGGTCGGTCATTGTGCATAGTAGCCACACCGTGCCAACACATAGTAATGGGCTTTTTAATTGCTAGTTCAAAACTAGTGTTCCCAGTCCCCCTCCGACCATTTTCGACTCGTGTAATGAGTATTCAACGTTGATCACACATTGTCCAATTCTTTTGGTCATGGTTAGTGGCATTTGCTTACGTTGGTTTTTCACTGTACATGGTTGCCACGCTTTGTCACTACGTATTAAAGGTCTTTGTGCTTTCTAGTTAATAGCCAGTATTCCCAAACTATTGTTACCCCCTCTGACTATCTGTGACTCTTGTTGTGAGTTGTGAACATTAACCACGTGAAGTGAAAGTCTTTGCTCATGGTCAGTGACATATGCACACTTTGGTTGGACATTGTGCATGGTAGCCACATTACGCCACTACATATAGAAGGTCTTTGTACTTGCTAATCAATAAGTGGTACTCACAAACCACTGTTTCCCCCTTGGACGATTTGTGACTTGTGTTATGAGATGTCAAAGTTGACCACACATAGTGACATTTTTTGTCATGGTCAGTGACACATGCCTACTTTGGTTGGTCATTGTGCATGGTAGCCACACCGTGCCACTACTTACTAAAGGTCCCTGTGCTTACTAGTTAATACCTGACTCGTATTATGAGCTGTCAATGTTGACAACACAGAAGGGATTTCTTTTGTCAAAGGCAATGCAAATGCCTATTTTGGTCGGAAGTTGTACATGGTACGCACACCGTGCTACTATTTATTGAAGTTCATTGTACTTGCTAGTTGAAAACTTATCTTCCAAAACCATTGCTTCCCCCTCTGACCATTTGTGACTCGTGTTATGGGTTGTGAACGTTGACAACCCTTACTGAAATTCTTTGGTCATGGTCAGTGACATATGCCTAGTTTGGTTGTTCCGACTGCAAAGTAGCCACACTGTGCCGTTACATATTGAAGTTCTTTGTCCTTTCTAGTCCATACATAGGGTTCTTAATCCATTCTCTCTCCCTCTGACCATTTATGACTCGTGTTATGAGTTTTCAGTGTTGAAAACACATAGTGGACTTCTTTGGTCATAGTCAATGGTCTATGCATCCTTTGGTTGGTCACTATGCATGCTAGCAATACCGTGCCACTACTTGTTGAATGTCTTTGTACTTGCTAGTTTATGACTAGTATTAAGAATCCATTGTTTCCCCCTTTCACGATTTGTGACTCGTGATATGAGTTTTCAACGATGACCACACACTGTAAAATTAATTTGGTCATGGTTAGTGGCATATGCCTACTTTGGTTTGTCACTGTACATGGTTGCTACGCTGTGTCACTACATACTAAGGACCTTTGTGTTGTCTAGCTGATAGCCAGTGTTCCCAAACCATTGTTTCCCCCTTTGACTATCTGTGGCTCTTGTTATGAGTTGTCGGCGGTGACCACATGAAGTGAAATTCTTCGGTCATGGTCAGTGACACTTGTATACTTTGGCTTGTCATCATGCATGGTAGCCACATTGTGCCACTACACATTCAAGATCTTTGTACTTGCTTATCAATAACAAGTATTCACAAACCATTGTTTTCTCCTCTGACCATTTTTGTCTCGTGTTATGAGTTGTCATGGTTGACCACACATAGTGACATTCTTTGGTCATGAGCAGTGACACATGTCTACTTTGGTTGGTCATTGTACATGGTAGCCACATAGGGCCACTACATATTGAAGGTCCCTGTGCTTGCTAATAGATACCTGGTGTTCCCAAACCATTGTTTCCTCTCTGAACATTTGGGACTCGTATTATGAGTTTTCAACGTTGACCACACACAGCGGATTTGTTTGGTCAAAGGCAATACATATGCCTACTTTGATAGGTCATTGTGTATGGTAGCCACACCGTGCTACTACTTATTCAAGGTCCCAAACCATTGTATCTCCCTCTCACCATTTGTTACTCGTGTTATGAGTTGTCAAAGTTGACCACACATAGTGGACTTCTTTGGTCATAGTCAGTGACGTATGCATCCTTTGGTTGGTCATTCTGCACGCTAGCCACACCATGCCACTACATGTTGAAGGGCTTTATACTTGCTAGTTGAGAACTAATATTCCCAGCCCATTGTTTCCCGCGGTGACTGTTTGTGACTCGTGTTATGAGGTGTCAAAGTTGACCGCACATAGTGACATTCTTTGGTCATTAGTAGTGACACATGCCTATTTTGGTTGGTCATTGTACATGGTAGCCACACCGTGCCACTACTTATTTAAGGTCCCTCTGCTTGCTACTTGATTCCTGGTGTTCCCAACCCACAGTTTTCCCCTTCGACCATTTGTGACTCGTATAATGAGTTGTAAACGTTGACAACACACAGAGGATTTCTTTGGTCAAGGGCAATACATATGCCTACTTTGGTTGGTCATTGTGCATGGTAGCGATACTGTGCTACTACTGATTAAAGGTCATTGTACTTGCTAGTTGAAAACTAATATCTTGAAACCATTGGTTCCCCCTCTGACCATTTGTGACTCCTGTTACGGGTTGTGAACGTTGACCACCCATACTGAAATGATTTGGTCATTGTTAGTGACATATGCCCAGTTTGTTTGTTCGTTGTGCATAGTAGCCACACCGTGCCACTGGATATTGAAGTTCTTTGTCCTTTCTAGTCAATGTATAGGGTTTCCAAACCATTGTCTCTCCCTCAGACCATTTGTGACTCGTGTTATGAGTTGTCAATGCTGACCACACATAGTGGACTTCATCGGTCATAGTTTGTAACGTATGCATCATTTGGTTGGTCAGTTTGCACGCTAGCCAAACCGTGCCACTACTTGTTGAATGTCTTTGTACTTGCTAGATGATGTCTAGTGTTCCCAACCCATTGTTCCCCCCCCCCCTCTGACCATTTCTGACTGGTGTTATGAGGTTTCAGCGTTGACCGCACACTGTGATACTCTATTGATCATGGATATCGGCATANNNNGTGACTCGTGTTATGAGTTGTCAATGCTGACCACACATAGTGGACTTCATCGGTCATAGTTTGTAACGTATGCATCATTTGGTTGGTCAGTTTGCACGCTAGCCAAACCGTGCCACTACTTGTTGAATGTCTTTGTACTTGCTAGATGATGTCTAGTGTTCCCAACCCATTGTTCCCCCCCCCCCTCTGACCATTTCTGACTGGTGTTATGAGGTTTCAGCGTTGACCGCACACTGTGATACTCTATTGATCATGGATATCGGCATATGCCTACTTTGGTTTGTCACTGTACATGGTTGCCACGCCGTGTCACTACGTACTGAAGGTCTTTGTGCTTTCTCCTTGATAGCTAGTGTTCCTAAACCATTGTCATGCCCTCTGACTATATGTGACTCTTGTGAGCTATCAACGTTGAACACATGAAGTGAATTTCTTTGGTCATGGTCAGTGACATATGCACACTTTGGTTTGTCATTGTATTTGGTAGCCACACCGTGCCACTTCTTATTGAAGATCCATGTGTTTGCTAGCTGATACATGGCGTTCCCAACCCATTGTTTCCCCCTCTGACCATTTGTGACTCATGTTTTGAGTTGTCAACATTAACCACACACAGTGGATTTCTTTGGTGGAAGGCAGTACATATGCCTACATTGGTCGGTCATTGTGCATGGTAGCCACACCGTGCTACTACTTATTGAATGTTGTTGTACTTGCTAGTTGAAGACTAATACTCCGCAACCATTGTTTCCCCATTTGACTATTTGTGACGGGTGTTATGGGTTGTCAACTTTGACCAGCCATACAGAAATTCTTTGGTCATGGTCATTGACATATGCCTAGTTTGGGTGTGTGGCGTGCATAGTAACCACACCGTGCCACTATGTATTGAAGTTCTTTGTCCTTCCTAGTCAATACACAGGGTTCCCAAACCATTGTCTCTCCCTCTGACCATTCTTGACTCGTGTTTTGAGTTGTCAATGTTGCCCACACATAGTGGACTTCTTTGGTCATAGTGAATAACCTATGAATCCTTTGGTTGGTCACTGTGCACGCTAGGAACACCGTGCAACTACTTGTTGGAGGTCGTTGTACTTGCAAGTTGATACCTTGTTTTCCCAACCCATTGTTTCCCCCTCTGACCATTTGTAACTCGTGTTATGAGTTTTCAACGTTGACCATGCACCGTGAAATTCGTTTGGTGATGGTTAGTGGCATATGCCTACTTTGGTTTGTCACTATACATGGCTTCCACGACCTGTGAGTACATTTTGAATATCTTTGTGCTTTCTAGTTGATAGCTAGTGTTCCGAAACCATTATTACCACCTCACACTATCTCTGACTCTTATTGTGAGATGTCCACGTCGACCACATGAAGTGATATTCTTTGGTCATGGTCACTGACATGTGCATACTTTGGTTGGTCACTGTGCATGGTAGCCACACTGTGCCACCACAGATTGAAGGTCTTTGTACTTGCTAATTGAAAACTAGTATTCACAAACCATAGTTTCTCCCTCTCACCATTTGTGACTCGTGTTATGACCTGTCAAAGTTGACCACACACAGTGACATTCTTTGGTCATTGTGAGTGATACATGCCTACATTGGTTGGTCTTTGTACATGGTAGCCACACCGTGGCATTACTCATTGAAGGTCCTTGTGCTTGCTAGTTAATACCTGGTGTTCCTAAATCATTCTCTCCTCCTCTGATCATTTGTGACTCGTATTATGAGTTGTCAACATTGACCACACACAGTAGATTTCTTTGGTCAAAGGTAATACATATGCCTACTTTGCTCGGTCATTATGTATGGTAGCCACACCATGCTACTACTTATTGAAGGTTGTTGTACTTGCTAGTCGAAAACTAATATTTTGAAGCCATTGTTTTCCCCTCTGACCATCTTTGACTGGTGTTATGGATTGTGAACATTGACCACCCATACTGAAATTCTTCGGTCATGGTCAGTGACACATGCCTAGTTTGGTTGTTCGGTGTGCATAGTAGCCACATCATGCGACTACATATTGAAGTTCTTTGTCCTTTCTAGTCAATACATAGGGTTCCAAAACAATTCCTCTCTCCCTCTTACCATTTGTGACTTGTGTTATGAGTTTACAATGCTGACCACGGGTTGTGGACTTCTTTGGTCATATTTAACGACGTATGCATCCTTTGGTTGGTCACTGTACACACTAGCCACACCGCGCCACTACTTGTTGAATGTGTTTATACTTGCTAGTTCATACCTAGTGTTCCCAACCCACATGTCTACTTTGGTTGGTAATTGTACATGGTAGCCACACCGTGCCAATTCTTATCAAAGTTCCATGTGCATGGTAGCTGAAACCTAGTGTTCCCAACCCATTGTTTTCCCCTCTGACTATTTGTGACTCGTATTATGAGTTTTCACTGTTGACCCCATATAGCGGGTTTCTTTGGTCAAAGGCAGAACATATGCCTACTTTGGTCGGTCATTGTGCATGGTAGCCACACCATGGTACTACTTATTGAAAGTCCTTGTACTTGCTTGTTGAAAACTAACATTCCAAAAACATTGTTTCCCCCTCTGACCATTTATGACTCGTGTTGTGGGTTGTGAACGTTGACCACCCATACTGAAATTATTTGGTCATGGTCACAGAGATATGCCTCATTCGGTTGGTCACTATGCACGCTGGCCACACTGTACCTCTACCTATTGAAGGTCTTTGTACTTGCTAGTTGATAAGTGGCATTCCCAATCCAATGTTTCCCCCTCAAACTACTTTTGACTTGTGTCATGAGTTTTAAACGTCGACCGCACACTATGGAATTCTATTGGTCATGGTTAGTGGCATATGCCTACTTTGGTTTGTCACTGTACATGGTTGCCATGCTGTGTCACTACGTACTGAAGGTCTTTATGCTTTCTAGTTGATAGCCAGTGTTCCCAAACCATTGTTACTCCCTCCAACTATATGTGAATCTTGTTGTGAGTTATAAACGTTGACCACATGAAGTGAAATTCTTTTGTCATGGTCAATGCTACATGCATGCTTAAGTTGGCCACTATGCATGGTAGCCATATTGTACCACTACATATTGAATGTTTTTGTACTTGCTAATCGATAAGTAGTATTCACGATCCACTTTTTCCCCCTCTGACCATTTATGACTCATGTTATGAGTTCTCAACGCTGACCACACATAGTGACATTCTTTGGTCATGGTCAGTGACAAATGTTTACTTTGGTTGGACATCGTACATGGTATCCATACCATGCCACTTTGGATTGAAGGTCCCTGTGCTTGCTAGTTGATACCCGGTGTTCCCAAACCATTGTTCCCCCCTCTGGCCATTTGTGACTCTTTTTGCTTGTTGTCAACGTTGACCACACAGCGGATTTATTTGGCCAAAGGCAGTACATATGTCTACTGTGGTCAGTCATTGTACATGGTAGCCACACCGTGCTACTACTTCTCGAGGGTCGTTGTACTTGCTAATTGAAAAACAATATTCCAAGACCATTGTTTCCCCCTTTGACCATTTATGCCTCGTGTTATAGGTTGAGAACGTTGACCACCCATACTAAAACTCTTTGGTCATGGTCTATGACATATGCCTAGTTTGATTGTTCGGTATGCATAGTAGCCACACTGTATCACTACGTATTTCTAGTCAATACATAGGGTTCCATACCCATTGTCTCTCCTTGTGACCATTCTCGACTCTTGTTATCAGTTGTCAATGTTGACCACACATAGTGGATTTAGTGGATCATATGTCACATAGTGACATATGCATCCTTTGGTTAGTCACTATGCACGCTAGCCACACCGCGCCACAACTTGTTAAAGGTCTTTGTACTTGCTGGTTGATAACTAGTGGTCCCAACCCATTGTTTCACACTATGACCATTTGTGACTTGTGTTATGAGTTTTCAAAGTCGACCACACACTGTGAAATTCTTTTGTTATGGTAAGGGGCATATGCCTACTTTGGTTGCTCATTGTGCATGGTAGCCACAGCGTGCCACTACATATGGAAGGTCTGTGTACTTGTTGACAGATAACTCTTATTTACAAACCATTGTTTCCCCCTCTCACTACTTGTGACTCGTGCTATGAGTTGTCAAAATTGACCACACATAGTGACATTCTTTGGTCATGATCAGTGAGGCATGCCTACTTTGGTTGGTCATTGTACACGGTAGCCACACCGTGCCACTACATATTGAAGGTCCCTGTGCTTGCTAGTTGATATCCGGGGTTTCAAACCATTGTTTTCCCCTCTGACCATTTGTAACTCGCATTATGAGTTGTCAATGTTGACCACACACAACGGATTTCTTTCGTCAAAGGTAGTACATATGCCTACTTTGGTTAGTCAGTGTGCATGGCAGCCACATTGTGCTACTACTTATTGAAAGTCATTGTACTTGCTAGTTGAAAACTAATACTCCGAAACCATTGATTCACCCTCTGACCATTTATTACTCGTGTTATGGATTGTGAACGTTGACCACCCATAATGAAACTCTTTGGTCATGGTCAGTGACATATGCCTAGTTTGGTTGTTCGGTGTATATAGCAGCCACACCGTGCCACTACGTATTGAAGTTTCTTGTCCTTTCTAGTCAATACAAAGGGTTCCCAAACAACTTTCTCTCCCTTAGACCATTTGTGACTCGTGTTATGAGTTGTCGATGTTGACCACACATAGTGGATTTCTTTGATCATAGTCAGTGACACATACATCTTTTTGTTGGTCACTGTGCATGCTAGCCATACCGTGCCTCTACTTGTTGAAGGTGTTTGTACTTGCTTGATTATAACTAGTGTTCCCAACCGATTGTTTCCCCCTCTGACAATTTGTGACTTGTATTATTAGTTTTCAACGTTGATCACACATTACAAATTTCCTTGGTCATGGTAAGTGGCATATGCATACTTTGGGTTGTCATTGTACATGGTTGCCATGCCATGTCACTATGTACTGAAGGTCTTTGTGCTTTCTATCTGATGGCCAGTGTTCCCAATCCATTGTTACCCCCTTTGACTATCTTTGAATCTTGTTGTGAGTTGTCAACATTTTCCACATGAAGTAAAATTCTTTGGTCATAGTCAGTGACATATGCATGCTTTGGTTGGTCACTTTTCATGGTAG
>SZWC01029642.1:6963-17383 GCA_023375785.1 Penium margaritaceum | reverse complement strand
ACTGGTTGCGGAGTGGTGCGAACTGGTTGCGGAGTGGTGCGAACTGGTTGCGGAGTGGTGCGAACTGGTTGCGGAGTGGTGCGAACTGGTTGCAGAGTGGTGCGAACTGGTTGCGGAGTGGTGCGAACTGGTTGCGGAGTAGTGCGAACTGGTTGCGGAGTGGTGCAAACCGGTTGCGGAGTGGTGCGAGCTGGTTGTGGAGTCGTGGAAAGTGGTTGCGGAATGGTGCGAACTGGTTGCGGAGTGGAGCCAACTGGTTGTGGAGTGGTGCGAACTGGTTGTGGCGTGTTACAAACCGGTTGCGGAATAGAGCAGACTGGTAGCGGAGTGGTGCAAACTGGTTGCGAAGTGGTGAAAACTGGTTGCGGAGTGATGCAAGCTGGCTGCGGAGTGGTGCGAACAGGTTGCGGAATGGTGCGAACTGGTTGCGAAGTGGTGCGAACTGGTTGCGGAGTGGTGCGAACTAGTTGCGGAGTGGTGCGAACTGGTAGCGGAGTGGTGTGAACTGGATTCCGAGTGATGCGAACTGGCTGCGGGTGGTGCAACCTGGTTACGGAGCGGTGCCAACTGGTTGCGGAGTGGTGCGAACTGGTTGTGGAGTTGTGCGAACTGGTGGCGGAGTAGTGCGAACTGGTTGCGGAGTGGTGCGAACTGGCTGCGGGTGGTGCAAACTGGTTGCGAAGAGGTACCATCTGGTTGTGGAGTGGTGCGAACTGGTTGCGGAGTGGTGCAAACTGGTTGCAGAGTGATGCAAACTGGTTACGGAGTCGTGCGAACTGGTTGCGGAGTGGTGCAAACTGGTTGCAGAGTGATGCAAACTGGTTACGGAGTCGTGCGAACTGGTTGCGGAGTGGTGCAAACTGGTTGCAGAGTGATGCAAACTGGTTACGGAGTCGTGCGAACTGGTTGCGGAGTGGTGCAAACTGGTTGCAGAGTGATGCAAACTGGTTACGGAGTCGTGCGAACTGGTTGCGGAGTGGTGCAAACTGGTTGCAGAGTGATGCAAACTGGTTACGGAGTCGTGCGAACTGGTTGCGGAGTGGTGCAAACTGGTTGCAGAGTGATGCAAACTGGTTACGGAGTCGTGCGAACTGGTTGCGGAGTGGTGCAAACTGGTTGCAGAGTGATGCAAACTGGTTACGGAGTCGTGCGAACTGGTTGCGGAGTGGTGCAAACTGGTTGCAGAGTGATGCAAACTGGTTACGGAGTCGTGCGAACTGGTTGCGGAGTGGTGCAAACTGGTTGCAGAGTGATGCAAACTGGTTACGGAGTCGTGCGAACTGGTTGCGGAGTGGTGCAAACTGGTTGCAGAGTGATGCAAACTGGTTACGGAGTCGTGCGAACTGGTTGCGGAGTGGTGCGAACAGGTTGCGGAGTGGTGCCAACTGGTTGCGGAGTGATCCGAACTGGTTGCAGAGTGGTGCGAACTGGTTGCAGAGTGGTGATAACTGGTTGCACAGTGGTGCAAACTGGATGCGCAGTGGTGTGAACTGGTTGCGGAGTGGTGTGCACTGGTTGCGGAGTGGTGCGAACTGGTTGTGGAGTGGTGCGAGCTGGTTGCGCAGTGGTGCGAACTGGTTGCGGAGTGGTACGAACTGGTTGCGGAGTGGTGCGAACTGGTTACGGAGTGGTGCGAACTGGTTGCGGAGTGGTGCGAACTGGTTGCAGAGTGGTGTGAACTGATTGCGGGATGTTGCGAACTGGTTGCGGAGTGGTTCCAACTGCTTGCGGAGTGGTGGGAACAGGTTGCGGAATTGTGCAAACTGGTTGTGGAGTGGTGCAGACTGGTTGCAGCAGGGTGCAAACTGGTTGCCGAGTGGTGCGACCTGGTTGTGGAGTGCTGCAAACTGGTTGTGGAGTGGTGTGAACTGGTTGCGGAGCGGTGCGAACTGGCTGCGGGTGGTGCGAACTGGTTACGAAGAGGTGCCATCTGGTTGTGGAGTGGTGCGAACTGGTTGCGGAGTGGTGCGAACTGGTTGGAGAGTGGTGTGAACTGGTTGCGGAGTGGTGCGAACTGGTTGCGGAGTGGAGCGAACTGGTTGTGGAGTGGTGCGAACTGGTTGCGGAGTGGTGCGAACTGGTTGGAGAGTGGTGTGAACTGGTTGCGGAGTGGTGCGAACTGGTTGCGGAGTGGAGCGAACTGGTTGTGGAGTGGTACGAACTAGTTTCGGAGTAGTGCGAACTGATTGCGGAGTGGTGCGAACTGGTTGCCGAGTGGTGCAAACTGGTTGCAGAGTGGTGTGATCTGGTTGCCGAATGGTGCAAACTGGTTGCGGAGTGGTACGAACTGGCTGCGGATTGGTGGGAACTGGTTGCGGACTGGTGCGAACTTGTTGCGGAGTGCTGCAAACTGGTTGCGGAGTGTTGGAAACTGGTTGCGGAGTGGTGCAAACTGGTAGCGGAGTGGTGCGAACTGGTTGCGGAGTGGCCCTTACTGGTTGCAGTTTGGTGCGAACTTGCTACGGAGTGGTACGAACTGGTTGCGGAGTGGTGCGAACTGGTTGCAGAGTGGTGCGAACTGGTTGCGGAGTGGTGCGAACTGGTTGCGGAGTGGTGCCAACTGGTTGCGGAGTGATGCGAACTGGTTGCGGAGTGGTACGAACTGGTTGCAGAGTGGAGCCATCTGGTTGCGGAGTGGTGCGAACTGGTTACTGAGTGGTGCAAACTGGTTGCGGAGTGGTGCAAACTGGCTGCGAAGTGATGCAAAATGGTTGCGAAGTGGTGCGATCTGGTTGCGTGGTGGTGGAAACTGGTTGCGGAGTGGTTCGAATTGGATGCCGAGTGATGCCAACTGGTTGCAGGGTGGTGCGAAACGGGTGCAGAGTGGTGCGAACCGGTTGATGAGTGGTGCGAACTGGTTGCAGAGTGGTGCAAACTGGTTGCGGAGTGGTGCGAACTGGTTGCGGAGTGGTGCGAACTGGTTGCGGAGTGGTGCGAACTGGATGCGGAGTGGTGCGAACTGGTTGTGAAGTGGTGCGAACTGGTTGCGGAGTGGTGCGAACTGGTTGCGGATTGGTGCGAACTGGTTGCGGAGTAGTGCGAACAGGTTGCGGAGTGGTGCCATCTGGTTGCGGAGTGGTGCAATCTGGTTGCGGAGTGGTGCGAACTAGTTGCGGAGTGGTGCGAACTGATTCCCGAGTGGTGCGAACTGGTTGCGCAGTTGTGCGAACTGGTTGCGTAGTGGTGCGAACTGGTTGCGGAGTGGTGCGAACTGGTTGCGGAGTGGTGCGAAGTGGTTGCGCAGTGGTGCAAACTGGTTGAGGAGTGGTACGAACTGGTTGCACAGTGGTGTGAACTGGTTGCTAAGTGGTGCGATCTGGTTACGGTGTGGTGCAAACTGGTTGCGGAGTGGTAGAAAACTGGTTGCGCAGTGGTGCGAACTGGTTGCGGAGTGGTGTGAACTGGTTGCAGAGTGGTGCGAACTTGTTGCAGAGTGGTGCAAACTGGTTGTGAAGTGGTGCGAACTGGTTGCGGCGTGGTGCGAACTGGTTGCGGAGTGGTGCAAACTTGTTGGGGAGTGGTGTGAACTGGTTGCGGAGTGGTGCGAACTGGTTGCGGAGTGGTGTGAACTGGTTGCGGAGTGGTGCGAACAGGTTGCGGAGTGGTGCCAACGGGTTGCGGAGTGATGCGAACTCGTTGCGGAGTGGTGCGATCTGGTTGCAGAGTGGAGCGAACTGGTTGCGGAGTGGTGCGAACTGGTTGCAGAGTGGTGTGAACTGGTTGCGGAGTCGTGCGAACTGGATGCGGAGTGGTGTGAACTGGTTGCGGAGTGGTGCGAACAGGTTGCGGAGTGGTGCCAACGGGTTGCGGAGTGATGCGAACTCGTTGCGGAGTGGTGCGATCTGGTTGCAGAGTGGAGCGAACTGGTTGCGGAGTGGTGCGAACTGGTTGCAGAGTGGTGTGAACTGGTTGCGGAGTCGTGCGAACTGGATGCGGAGTGGTGTGAACTGGTTGCGGAGTGGTGCGAACAGGTTGCGGAGTGGTGCCAACGGGTTGCGGAGTGATGCGAACTCGTTGCGGAGTGGTGCGATCTGGTTGCAGAGTGGAGCGAACTGGTTGCGGAGTGGTGCGAACTGGTTGCAGAGTGGTGTGAACTGGTTGCGGAGTCGTGCGAACTGGATGCGGAGTGGTGTGAACTGGTTGCGGAGTGGTGCGAACAGGTTGCGGAGTGGTGCCAACGGGTTGCGGAGTGATGCGAACTCGTTGCGGAGTGGTGCGATCTGGTTGCAGAGTGGAGCGAACTGGTTGCGGAGTGGTGCGAACTGGTTGCAGAGTGGTGTGAACTGGTTGCGGAGTCGTGCGAACTGGATGCGGAGTGGTGTGAACTGGTTGCGGAGTGGTGCGAACAGGTTGCGGAGTGGTGCCAACGGGTTGCGGAGTGATGCGAACTCGTTGCGGAGTGGTGCGATCTGGTTGCAGAGTGGAGCGAACTGGTTGCGGAGTGGTGCGAACTGGTTGCAGAGTGGTGTGAACTGGTTGCGGAGTCGTGCGAACTGGATGCGGAGTGGTGTGAACTGGTTGCGGAGTGGTGCGAACAGGTTGCGGAGTGGTGCCAACGGGTTGCGGAGTGATGCGAACTCGTTGCGGAGTGGTGCGATCTGGTTGCAGAGTGGAGCGAACTGGTTGCGGAGTGGTGCGAACTGGTTGCAGAGTGGTGTGAACTGGTTGCGGAGTCGTGCGAACTGGATGCGGAGTGGTGTGAACTGGTTGCGGAGTGGTGCGAACAGGTTGCGGAGTGGTGCCAACGGGTTGCGGAGTGATGCGAACTCGTTGCGGAGTGGTGCGATCTGGTTGCAGAGTGGAGCGAACTGGTTGCGGAGTGGTGCGAACTGGTTGCAGAGTGGTGTGAACTGGTTGCGGAGTCGTGCGAACTGGATGCGGAGTGGTGTGAACTGGTTGCGGAGTGGTGCGAACAGGTTGCGGAGTGGTGCCAACGGGTTGCGGAGTGATGCGAACTCGTTGCGGAGTGGTGCGATCTGGTTGCAGAGTGGAGCGAACTGGTTGCGGAGTGGTGCGAACTGGTTGCAGAGTGGTGTGAACTGGTTGCGGAGTCGTGCGAACTGGATGCGGAGTGGTGTGAACTGGTTGCGGAGTGGTGCGAACAGGTTGCGGAGTGGTGCCAACGGGTTGCGGAGTGATGCGAACTCGTTGCGGAGTGGTGCGATCTGGTTGCAGAGTGGAGCGAACTGGTTGCGGAGTGGTGCGAACTGGTTGCAGAGTGGTGTGAACTGGTTGCGGAGTCGTGCGAACTGGATGCGGAGTGGTGTGAACTGGTTGCGGAGTGGTGCGAACAGGTTGCGGAGTGGTGCCAACGGGTTGCGGAGTGATGCGAACTCGTTGCGGAGTGGTGCGATCTGGTTGCAGAGTGGAGCGAACTGGTTGCGGAGTGGTGCGAACTGGTTGCAGAGTGGTGTGAACTGGTTGCGGAGTCGTGCGAACTGGATGCGGAGTGGTGTGAACTGGTTGCGGAGTGGTGCGAACAGGTTGCGGAGTGGTGCCAACGGGTTGCGGAGTGATGCGAACTCGTTGCGGAGTGGTGCGATCTGGTTGCAGAGTGGAGCGAACTGGTTGCGGAGTGGTGCGAACTGGTTGCAGAGTGGTGTGAACTGGTTGCGGAGTCGTGCGAACTGGATGCGGAGTGGTGTGAACTGGTTGCGGAGTGGTGCGAACAGGTTGCGGAGTGGTGCCAACGGGTTGCGGAGTGATGCGAACTCGTTGCGGAGTGGTGCGATCTGGTTGCAGAGTGGAGCGAACTGGTTGCGGAGTGGTGCGAACTGGTTGCAGAGTGGTGGGAACTGGTTGCGGAGTGGTGCGAACTGGCTGCGGAGTGGTGCAAACTGGTTGCCGAGTGGTGCGAACTGGTTGCGGAGCGGTGCAAACTGGTTGCCGAGTCGTGCGAACTGGTTGAAGAGTAGTGTGAACTGGTTGCGGAGTGGTGCAAACTGGTTGCCGGGTCGTGCGAACTGGTTGCAGAGTAGTGCGAACTGGTTGCGGAGTGGTGCGAACTGCTTGCGGAGTGGTTTAAACCGGTTGCGGAGTGGAAGGAACTGGTTACGGTGTTGTGCAAACTGGTTGCGGAGTGGTGCGAACTGGTTGCATATTGGTGCGAACTGGCTGCAGAGTGGTGCGAACTGGTTGTGAAGTGGTGCGAAGTGGTTGCGGAGTGGTGCGAACTGGTTGCGGAGTGGTGCAAACTGGTTGCGGAGTGGTGCGAACTGGTTGCAGAGTGGTGCGAACTGGTTGCAGAGTGGTGCGAACTGGTTGCAGAGTGGTGCGAACTGGTTGCAGAGTGGTGCGAACTGGTTGCAGAGTGGTGCGAACTGGTTGCAGAGTGGTGCGAACTGGTTGCAGAGTGGTGCGAACTGGTTGCAGAGTGGTGCGAACTGGTTGCAGAGTGGTGCGAACTGGTTGCAGAGTGGTGCGAACTGGTTGCAGAGTGGTGCGAACTGGTTGCAGAGTGGTGCGAACTGGTTGCAGAGTGGTGCGAACTGGTTGCAGAGTGGTGCGAACTGGTTGCAGAGTGGTGCGAACTGGTTGCAGAGTGGTGCGAACTGGTTGCAGAGTGGTGCGAACTGGTTGCAGAGTGGTGCGAACTGGTTGCAGAGTGGTGCGAACTGGTTGCAGAGTGGTGCGAACTGGTTGCAGAGTGGTGCGAACTGGTTGCAGAGTGGTGCGAACTGGTTGCAGAGTGGTGCGAACTGGTTGCAGAGTGGTGCGAACTGGTTGCAGAGTGGTGCGAACTGGTTGCAGAGTGGTGCGAACTGGTTGCAGAGTGGTGCGAACTGGTTGCAGAGTGGTGCGAACTGGTTGCAGAGTGGTGCGAACTGGTTGCAGAGTGGTGCGAACTGGTTGCAGAGTGGTGCGAACTGGTTGCAGAGTGGTGCGAACTGGTTGCAGAGTGGTGCGAACTGGTTGCAGAGTGGTGCGAACTGGTTGCAGAGTGGTGCGAACTGGTTGCAGAGTGGTGCGAACTGGTTGCAGAGTGGTGCGAACTGGTTGCAGAGTGGTGCGAACTGGTTGCAGAGTGGTGCGAACTGGTTGCAGAGTGGTGCGAACTGGTTGCAGAGTGGTGCGAACTGGTTGCAGAGTGGTGCGAACTGGTTGCAGAGTGGTGCGAACTGGTTGCAGAGTGGTGCGAACTGGTTGCAGAGTGGTGCGAACTGGTTGCAGAGTGGTGCGAACTGGTTGCAGAGTGGTGCGAACTGGTTGCAGAGTGGTGCGAACTGGTTGCAGAGTGGTGCGAACTGGTTGCAGAGTGGTGCGAACTGGTTGCAGAGTGGTGCGAACTGGTTGCAGAGTGGTGCGAACTGGTTGCAGAGTGGTGCGAACTGGTTGCAGAGTGGTGCGAACTGGTTGCAGAGTGGTGCGAACTGGTTGCAGAGTGGTGCGAACTGGTTGCAGAGTGGTGCGAACTGGTTGCAGAGTGGTGCGAACTGGTTGCAGAGTGGTGCGAACTGGTTGCAGAGTGGTGCGAACTGGTTGCAGAGTGGTGCGAACTGGTTGCAGAGTGGTGCGAACTGGTTGCAGAGTGGTGCGAACTGGTTGCAGAGTGGTGCGAACTGGTTGCGGAGTCGTGCAAACTGGTTACGGAGTGGTGCGAACTGGTCGCAGAGTGGTGCGAACTGGTTGCGGAGTGGTACGAACTGGTTGCGGAGTGGTGGGAACTGGTTGCGGAGTGGTGCGAACGCGTTGCAGACTACTGCGATCTGGTTGCGGAGGGGTGCGAACTAATTACGGAGTGGTGCGATCTGGTTGCGGAGTGGTGCAAACTGGTTGCGAAGTGGTGCGAACTGGTTGCAGAGTGAAGCAAACCGGTTGCGGAGTGTTACGAACTGGTTGCGGAGTGGTGCAAACTGGTTGCAGAATGGTGCGAACTGGTTGCGGAGTGATGCACACTGGTTGCGGAGTGGTGCAAACTGGTTGCGGAGTGGTGCAAACTGGTTGCGGAGTGGTGCAGAATGGTTGCAGAGTGGTGAAAGCTGGTTGCGGAGTGGTGCGAACTGGTTGTGGAGTGCTGCGGACTGGTTGCAGAGTGGTGGCAACTGGCTGTGGAGTGGTGCGAACGGGTTGCGGAATGGTGCAAACTGGTTGTGGGATGGTGCGAACTGGTTGCAGACTGGTGTGAACTGATTGCGGAATGGTGCAAACTGGTTGCGGAGTGGTGCGAACTGGTTGCAGAGTGTTGCAAACCGGTTGCAGAGTGGTGCCGCTGGTTGCGGAGTGGTGCGAACTGGTTGCGGAATGGTGCCAACTGGTTGTGGATTTGTGCATACTGGTTGCGGAGTGGTGCGAACTGGTTGCGGAGTGGTGTGAACTGGTTGCTGAATGGTGCAAACTGGTTGCGGAGTGGTGCGAACTGGTTGCAGAGTGTTGCAAACCGGTTGCAGAGTGGTGCGAGCTGGTTGCGGAGTGGTGCGAACTGGTTGCAGAGTGTTGCAAACCGGTTGCAGAGTGGTGCGAGCTGGTTGCGGAGTGGTGCGAACTGGTTGCTGAATGGTGCAAACCGGTTGCGGAGTGGTGCGAACTGGTTGCGGTGTGGTGCGAATTGGCTGCGGAGTGGTGCAAACTGGTTGCCGAGTGGTGCGAACTGGTTGCGGAGTGGTGTGAACTGGTTGTGGAGTGGTGCAAACTGGTTGCGCAGTGGTGCAAACTAGCTGCGGAGTGGTGCGAACTGGTTGCAGAGTGTTGCAAACCGGTTGCAGAGTGGTGCGAGCTGGTTGCGGAGTGGTGCGAACTGGTTGCTGAATGGTGCAAACCGGTTGCGGAGTGGTGCGAACTGGTTGCGGTGTGGTGCGAATTGGCTGCGGAGTGGTGCAAACTGGTTGCCGAGTGGTGCGAACTGGTTGCGGAGTGGTGTGAACTGGTTGTGGAGTGGTGCAAACTGGTTGCGCAGTGGTGCAAACTAGCTGCGGAGTGGTGCGAACTGGTTGCAGAGTGTTGCAAACCGGTTGCAGAGTGGTGCGAGCTGGTTGCGGAGTGGTGCGAACTGGTTGCTGAATGGTGCAAACCGGTTGCGGAGTGGTGCGAACTGGTTGCGGTGTGGTGCGAATTGGCTGCGGAGTGGTGCAAACTGGTTGCCGAGTGGTGCGAACTGGTTGCGGAGTGGTGTGAACTGGTTGTGGAGTGGTGCAAACTGGTTGCGCAGTGGTGCAAACTAGCTGCGGAGTGGTGCGAACTGGTTGCAGAGTGTTGCAAACCGGTTGCAGAGTGGTGCGAGCTGGTTGCGGAGTGGTGCGAACTGGTTGCTGAATGGTGCAAACCGGTTGCGGAGTGGTGCGAACTGGTTGCGGTGTGGTGCGAATTGGCTGCGGAGTGGTGCAAACTGGTTGCCGAGTGGTGCGAACTGGTTGCGGAGTGGTGTGAACTGGTTGTGGAGTGGTGCAAACTGGTTGCGCAGTGGTGCAAACTAGCTGCGGAGTGGTGCGAACTGGTTGCAGAGTGTTGCAAACCGGTTGCAGAGTGGTGCGAGCTGGTTGCGGAGTGGTGCGAACTGGTTGCTGAATGGTGCAAACCGGTTGCGGAGTGGTGCGAACTGGTTGCGGTGTGGTGCGAATTGGCTGCGGAGTGGTGCAAACTGGTTGCCGAGTGGTGCGAACTGGTTGGGGAGTGGTGCGAACTGGCTGCATAGTGGTGCCACTGGTTGGAGAGTGGTGCGAACTGGTTGCGGAGTGGTGCGAACTGGTTGCGCAGTGGTGCAAACCGGTTGCTGAGTGGTACGAACTGGTTGCGGAGTGGAGCAAACTACTTACGGAGTGGTGCAAACTGGTTGCGGAGTGGAGCGAACTGGTTGCGGAGTGGTGCGAACTGGTTCCGGAGTGGTTCAAACTGGTTGCGGAGTGGTGCAAACTGGTTGCGGAGTGGTGCAAACTGGTTGCGGAGTGGTGCAAACTGGTTGCGGAGTGGTGGGAACTGGTTGCGGATTGGTGCGAGTGCGTTGTAGACTACTGCCAACTGGTTGCGGAGTGGTGCGAACTGGTTGTGGAGTGGTGCGATCTGGTTGCGGAGTGGTGAAAACTGGTTGCGGAGTGGTGTGAACTGGTTGTGGAGTGGTGCAAACCGGTTGCGGAGTGGTACGAACTAGTTGCGGAGTGGTGCGATCTGGTTGCAGAATGGTGCAAACTGGTTGTGGAGTGATGCGAACTGGTTGCGGAATGGTGCGAACTGGTTGCGGACTGGTGCAAACTGGTTGCGGAGTGGTGCAGAATGGTTGCAGAGTGGTGAATGCTGGTTGTGGAGTGGTGCCAACTGGTTGTGGAGTGCTGCGAACTGGTTGCAGAGTGGTGGGAACTTTCTGCGGAGTGGTACGAACAGGTTGTGGAATGGTGCGAACTGGTTGTGTGATGGTGCGAACTGGTTTCGGACTGGTGTGAACGGATTGCGGAATGGTGCAAACAGGTTGCGGAGTGGTGCGAACTGGTTG
>SZWC01029640.1:0-25797 GCA_023375785.1 Penium margaritaceum | reverse complement strand
TGTGCCTGAGTGTGCCTGAGTGTGCCTGAGTGTTCCTAAGTGCGCTTGAGTGTGCCAGAGTGCGCCTGGGTGTGCCTGAGTGTGCCTGAGTGTGCCTGAGTGTACCTGAGTGTGCATGAGTGCGCCTGAATGCGCCTGAGTGTGCCTGAGTGTGCCTTAGTGTTTTTGAGCGCACCTGAGTTTGCCTGACTGTGCCTGAGTGTACCTGAGTTTGCCTGAGTGTTCCTGAGTTTTCCTGAGTGTGCCTCAGTGCACCTGAGTGAGACCGAGTGTTCCTCAGTGTGCGTGAGTATGCCTGAGTGTGCCTGAGTTTGCCTAAGTGTGCCTGAGTGCGCATGAGTGTGCCTGAGTGTGCCTTAGTGTGCCTGAGTGTGCCTTAGTGTACCTGAATGCGCCTGAGTGTGCCTGAGTGTGCCTGAGTACGCCTGAGTGTGCCTGAGTGTGCCTGAGTATGCCTGAGTACGCCTGAGTGTGCCTGAGTGTGCCTGAGTATGCCTGAGTACGCCTGAGTGTGCCTGAGTGTGCCTGAGTATGCCTGAGTACGCCTGAGTGTGCCTGAGTGTGCCTGAGTATGCCTGAGTACGCCTGAGTGTGCCTGAGTGTGCCTGAGTATGCCTGAGTACGCCTGAGTGTGCCTGAGTGTGCCTGAGTATGCCTGAGTACGCCTGAGTGTGCCTGAGTGTGCCTGAGTATGCCTGAGTACGCCTGAGTGTGCCTGAGTGTGCCTGAGTATGCCTGAGTACGCCTGAGTGTGCCTGAGTGTGCCTGAGTATGCCTGAGTACGCCTGAGTGTGCCTGAGTGTGCCTGAGTATGCCTGAGTACGCCTGAGTGTGCCTGAGTGTGCCTGAGTATGCCTGAGTACGCCTGAGTGTGCCTGAGTGTGCCTGAGTATGCCTGAGTACGCCTGAGTGTGCCTGAGTGTGCCTGAGTATGCCTGAGTACGCCTGAGTGTGCCTGAGTGTGCCTGAGTATGCCTGAGTACGCCTGAGTGTGCCTGAGTGTGCCTGAGTATGCCTGAGTACGCCTGAGTGTGCCTGAGTGTGCCTGAGTATGCCTGAGTACGCCTGAGTGTGCCTGAGTGTGCCTGAGTATGCCTGAGTACGCCTGAGTGTGCCTGAGTGTGCCTGAGTATGCCTGAGTACGCCTGAGTGTGCCTGAGTGTGCCTGAGTATGCCTGAGTACGCCTGAGTGTGCCTGAGTGTGCCTGAGTATGCCTGAGTACGCCTGAGTGTGCCTGAGTGTGCCTGAGTATGCCTGAGTACGCCTGAGTGTGCCTGAGTGTGCCTGAGTATGCCTGAGTACGCCTGAGTGTGCCTGAGTGTGCCTGAGTATGCCTGAGTACGCCTGAGTGTGCCTGAGTGTGCCTGAGTATGCCTGAGTACGCCTGAGTGTGCCTGAGTGTGCCTGAGTATGCCTGAGTACGCCTGAGTGTGCCTGAGTGTGCCTGAGTATGCCTGAGTACGCCTGAGTGTGCCTGAGTGTGCCTGAGTATGCCTGAGTACGCCTGAGTGTGCCTGAGTGTGCCTGAGTATGCCTGAGTACGCCTGAGTGTGCCTGAGTGTGCCTGAGTATGCCTGAGTACGCCTGAGTGTGCCTGAGTGTGCCTGAGTATGCCTGAGTACGCCTGAGTGTGCCTGAGTGTGCCTGAGTATGCCTGAGTACGCCTGAGTGTGCCTGAGTGTGCCTGAGTATGCCTGAGTACGCCTGAGTGTGCCTGAGTGTGCCTGAGTATGCCTGAGTACGCCTGAGTGTGCCTGAGTGTGCCTGAGTATGCCTGAGTACGCCTGAGTGTGCCTGAGTGTGCCTGAGTATGCCTGAGTACGCCTGAGTGTGCCTGAGTGTGCCTGAGTATGCCTGAGTACGCCTGAGTGTGCCTGAGTGTGCCTGAGTATGCCTGAGTACGCCTGAGTGTGCCTGAGTGTGCCTGAGTATGCCTGAGTACGCCTGAGTGTGCCTGAGTGTGCCTGAGTATGCCTGAGTACGCCTGAGTGTGCCTGAGTGTGCCTGAGTATGCCTGAGTACGCCTGAGTGTGCCTGAGTGTGCCTGAGTATGCCTGAGTACGCCTGAGTGTGCCTGAGTGTGCCTGAGTATGCCTGAGTACGCCTGAGTGTGCCTGAGTGTGCCTGAGTATGCCTGAGTACGCCTGAGTGTGCCTGAGTGTGCCTGAGTATGCCTGAGTACGCCTGAGTGTGCCTGAGTGTGCCTGAGTATGCCTGAGTACGCCTGAGTGTGCCTGAGTGTGCCTGAGTATGCCTGAGTACGCCTGAGTGTGCCTGAGTGTGCCTGAGTATGCCTGAGTACGCCTGAGTGTGCCTGAGTGTGCCTGAGTATGCCTGAGTACGCCTGAGTGTGCCTGAGTGTGCCTGAGTATGCCTGAGTACGCCTGAGTGTGCCTGAGTGTGCCTGAGTATGCCTGAGTACGCCTGAGTGTGCCTGAGTGTGCCTGAGTATGCCTGAGTACGCCTGAGTGTGCCTGAGTGTGCCTGAGTATGCCTGAGTACGCCTGAGTGTGCCTGAGTGTGCCTGAGTATGCCTGAGTACGCCTGAGTGTGCCTGAGTGTGCCTGAGTATGCCTGAGTACGCCTGAGTGTGCCTGAGTGTGCCTGAGTATGCCTGAGTACGCCTGAGTGTGCCTGAGTGTGCCTGAGTATGCCTGAGTACGCCTGAGTGTGCCTGAGTGTGCCTGAGTATGCCTGAGTACGCCTGAGTGTGCCTGAGTGTGCCTGAGTATGCCTGAGTACGCCTGAGTGTGCCTGAGTGTGCCTGAGTATGCCTGAGTACGCCTGAGTGTGCCTGAGTGTGCCTGAGTATGCCTGAGTACGCCTGAGTGTGCCTGAGTGTGCCTGAGTATGCCTGAGTACGCCTGAGTGTGCCTGAGTGTGCCTGAGTATGCCTGAGTACGCCTGAGTGTGCCTGAGTGTGCCTGAGTATGCCTGAGTACGCCTGAGTGTGCCTGAGTGTGCCTGAGTATGCCTGAGTACGCCTGAGTGTGCCTGAGTGTGCCTGAGTATGCCTGAGTACGCCTGAGTGTGCCTGAGTGTGCCTGAGTATGCCTGAGTACGCCTGAGTGTGCCTGAGTGTGCCTGAGTATGCCTGAGTACGCCTGAGTGTGCCTGAGTGTGCCTGAGTATGCCTGAGTACGCCTGAGTGTGCCTGAGTGTGCCTGAGTATGCCTGAGTACGCCTGAGTGTGCCTGAGTGTGCCTGAGTATGCCTGAGTACGCCTGAGTGTGCCTGAGTGTGCCTGAGTATGCCTGAGTACGCCTGAGTGTGCCTGAGTGTGCCTGAGTATGCCTGAGTACGCCTGAGTGTGCCTGAGTGTGCCTGAGTATGCCTGAGTACGCCTGAGTGTGCCTGAGTGTGCCTGAGTATGCCTGAGTACGCCTGAGTGTGCCTGAGTGTGCCTGAGTATGCCTGAGTACGCCTGAGTGTGCCTGAGTGTGCCTGAGTATGCCTGAGTACGCCTGAGTGTGCCTGAGTGTGCCTGAGTATGCCTGAGTACGCCTGAGTGTGCCTGAGTGTGCCTGAGTATGCCTGAGTACGCCTGAGTGTGCCTGAGTGTGCCTGAGTATGCCTGAGTACGCCTGAGTGTGCCTGAGTGTGCCTGAGTATGCCTGAGTACGCCTGAGTGTGCCTGAGTGTGCCTGAGTATGCCTGAGTACGCCTGAGTGTGCCTGAGTGTGCCTGAGTATGCCTGAGTACGCCTGAGTGTGCCTGAGTGTGCCTGAGTATGCCTGAGTACGCCTGAGTGTGCCTGAGTGTGCCTGAGTATGCCTGAGTACGCCTGAGTGTGCCTGAGTGTGCCTGAGTATGCCTGAGTACGCCTGAGTGTGCCTGAGTGTGCCTGAGTATGCCTGAGTACGCCTGAGTGTGCCTGAGTGTGCCTGAGTATGCCTGAGTACGCCTGAGTGTGCCTGAGTGTGCCTGAGTATGCCTGAGTACGCCTGAGTGTGCCTGAGTGTGCCTGAGTATGCCTGAGTACGCCTGAGTGTGCCTGAGTGTGCCTGAGTATGCCTGAGTACGCCTGAGTGTGCCTGAGTGTGCCTGAGTATGCCTGAGTACGCCTGAGTGTGCCTGAGTGTGCCTGAGTATGCCTGAGTACGCCTGAGTGTGCCTGAGTGTGCCTGAGTATGCCTGAGTACGCCTGAGTGTGCCTGAGTGTGCCTGAGTATGCCTGAGTACGCCTGAGTGTGCCTGAGTGTGCCTGAGTATGCCTGAGTACGCCTGAGTGTGCCTGAGTGTGCCTGAGTATGCCTGAGTACGCCTGAGTGTGCCTGAGTGTGCCTGAGTATGCCTGAGTACGCCTGAGTGTGCCTGAGTGTGCCTGAGTATGCCTGAGTACGCCTGAGTGTGCCTGAGTGTGCCTGAGTATGCCTGAGTACGCCTGAGTGTGCCTGAGTGTGCCTGAGTATGCCTGAGTACGCCTGAGTGTGCCTGAGTGTGCCTGAGTATGCCTGAGTACGCCTGAGTGTGCCTGAGTGTGCCTGAGTATGCCTGAGTACGCCTGAGTGTGCCTGAGTGTGCCTGAGTATGCCTGAGTACGCCTGAGTGTGCCTGAGTGTGCCTGAGTATGCCTGAGTACGCCTGAGTGTGCCTGAGTGTGCCTGAGTATGCCTGAGTACGCCTGAGTGTGCCTGAGTGTGCCTGAGTATGCCTGAGTACGCCTGAGTGTGCCTGAGTGTGCCTGAGTATGCCTGAGTACGCCTGAGTGTGCCTGAGTGTGCCTGAGTATGCCTGAGTACGCCTGAGTGTGCCTGAGTGTGCCTGAGTATGCCTGAGTACGCCTGAGTGTGCCTGAGTGTGCCTGAGTATGCCTGAGTACGCCTGAGTGTGCCTGAGTGTGCCTGAGTATGCCTGAGTACGCCTGAGTGTGCCTGAGTGTGCCTGAGTATGCCTGAGTACGCCTGAGTGTGCCTGAGTGTGCCTGAGTATGCCTGAGTACGCCTGAGTGTGCCTGAGTGTGCCTGAGTATGCCTGAGTACGCCTGAGTGTGCCTGAGTGTGCCTGAGTATGCCTGAGTACGCCTGAGTGTGCCTGAGTGTGCCTGAGTATGCCTGAGTACGCCTGAGTGTGCCTGAGTGTGCCTGAGTATGCCTGAGTACGCCTGAGTGTGCCTGAGTGTGCCTGAGTATGCCTGAGTACGCCTGAGTGTGCCTGAGTGTGCATGAGTGTGCTTGAGTATGCTTGAGTGTGCTTGAGTGGGCCTGAGTGCGCCTGCGTGTGCCTGAACGTGCCTGAGTATGCGTGAGTGCGCCTGAGTGCGCCTGAGTGCGCCTGAGTGTGCCAGAGTGTGCCTCAGTGTGCCTGAGAATACCTGAGTGTGCCTGAGTGTGCCTGTATGTGCCTTAGTGTGCCTGAGTGTGCCTGAGTGTTCCCGAGTGTGTCCGAGTGTGCCTGAGTGTGCCTGAGTGTGTCTGAATGTGCCTGTGTGTTCCTGACTATGCCTGGGTGTGCCTGAGTGTGCCTGAGTGAGTTTAGGTGTGCCCGAGTGTTCCTTAGTGTGCCTGAGTGTGCCTGAGTGTACCTGAGTATGCCTAAGTACGCTTGAGTTTGCCCGAGTGTGCATGAGTGCGCCTGCGTGTGCCTCAATGTGCCTGAGTGTGCCTGAGTGTGCCTGAGTGTACCTGAGTATGCCTAAGTACGCTTGAGTTTGCCCGAGTGTGCATGAGTGCGCCTGCGTGTGCCTCAATGTGCCTGAGTGTGCCTGAGTGTGCCTGAGTGTGCCCGAGTGCACCTGAGTGCGCCTGAGTGTGCCCGAGTGCACCTGAGTGTGCCTGAGTGTTCCTGAGTGCGCCTGAGTGTGCCTGCGTGTGCCTGAGTACGCATTAGTGTGCCTGAGTGTACCTGAGTGCGCCTGCAAGTGCCTGAATGTGTCTGAGTGTGCCTGACTGCGTCTGAGTGTGCCTGAGTGTGCCTAAGTGTGCCTGAGTTTGCCTGAGTGTGCCTGACTGTGCGTGAGTCTGCCTGAGTGTACCTGAGTTTGCCTGAGTGCGCCTGAGTGCGCTCGAGTGTGCCTGAGTGTGCCTGAGTGCATCTGAGTGTGTCTGAGTGCGCCTGAGTATGCCTGAGTGTGCCTGAGTGTGCCTGAGTGTTTTTTAGCATGCCTGAGTGTGCTTGAGTGTGCGTGAGTGTGCCTGAGTGTGCCTGAGTGCGCCTGAGTGCGCTTGCGTGTGCCTGTATGTGCCTGAGTGTCCCGGAGTGTGCGTGACTGTGCCTGAGTGTGTGTGAGTGTGCTTGAGTGTGCCAGAGTGTGCCTGAATGTGCCTGAGAGCGCCTGAGTATGCCTGAGTGTGCCTGAGTGCGCCTGAGTATGCCTGAGTGTGCCTGAGTGTTTTTTTAGTTTGCCTGAGTGTGCCTGGGTGTGCATGAGTGTGCTTGAGTGTCCCCGAGTACGCCTGAGTGCGCTTGCGTGTGCCTGTATGTGCCTGAGTGTCCCTGAGTGTGCGTGACTGTGCCTGAGTGTGTGTGAGTGTGCTTGAGTGTGCCAGAGTGTGCCTGAATGTGCCTGGGTGTTCGTGACTATGCCTGGGTGTGCCCGAGTGCGCCTGAGTGAGCTTTGTCAGAAGAATGTAGACACTAGAACAGCAGCAGCAGAAGAAGGCAGAAGCGTCAGCACATGCAAGCGTGCGTCAGCAAAGTGACGTGGGCGAGAGCGGTCTGAGGATTTATTTGTAAAAGCTGTTAGAGGCAGAGACGCGAGGTTGTCAAGGTAGACAAGTTTATGTGAGAGAGAATGCTGGCGAGATGAGTGATGGTTGGTGGAGTAAGAGAGCTGAGCGAAGGAGCGAGAGTGACGGAGCGAAGAGTTGAGAGGGGCTGGCGAAGACAGGAGATGCAAGGAGTCACGGTTGGCGGAGTATGAGAGCTGGGCAAAGGAGCGAGAGTGACGGAGCGAAGCGTTGAGAGTTGGCGAAGACAGAAAGTGCTAGGGACGGGCAGAGCGAAGACACGGCGGCGAAGCCGCGGAACCAAGGGGGAACATGATGAGCATAACTGTTCTGGTTAACTCGAGGGAATGAACATCCTCGGTATAAAAGGTCAGAACAGGACAAAGAGTACTATCCAACGGCTTTTTTCCGCTAGCCGGATGCGAGTGACAGATGTCACTTTATTAGGGGATAACTTGACAGTGGGGTCCGAACGGTCAGGCGACCAAAGACCCGTTGGTCAAGGTGGTTCGGTGACGAGACCTGAACCATTATTGAGAAGGGATTTTCTCGGACTGTACATCTGCATTGAGTCTGTTCCATAAGTATATTCCAACATCCCCCTTGAAACTGACTATGTGCATGTTGTATGTTGTGACTTAGAGGCAGTTCTACCATTTCTTCTTTTAGTGAGATGAAGATGTAGGTGGAGCTGAAGGACTGGGTAGAAGGTGAATGGGAGGCATGTCTGGGATCTCAAGGAGATCTTCCACGATGATCCTTTCTGGTTGACTTGTTCTCCACTGATGTCCTCGTCGAAGTCTGCACTCACGGCTTATTTTGCTCATGAGATTGGAGATGTCACTTGAGCAAGGATCAGACGCCCGAAGAATAAAGGGGAAGGGGTGGTCGATGGTGAGGTACAAGATGACCAGGGCTTAATATTCGGCAAAGAAGTAGTTGATCCAGTATTGCCGAATGTTGAGAGTGGAGAAGTCAACGTGGAAGTAATCTCGTTGTTTGCTGAAGATGTCCCAGAGTTCAAGGGTGCCGAAGCTCACATCTACGTGTAGTTCAAGTGCAGCAAACCACTCATCGTAGTTGGCTTTGTCAGAAATATGACTCCGACAAGGACTCCCTCACTATATACATCCCTCGGATAAGCCGAGTTCTCGATACCTGTTCAGGTCCCGCACCGAACCACTTTGACAACGGCTGGTAGGATACGACCGTTCTGCCGGAGCCAAGCCGCCCCTAATAAGCGACTATGTCGCCACGCGTCCAGCTAGCGGAAAGAAGCCGTTGAGTACTTCCTTTGTCCTGTTCTGTAGTATATACGGAGGATATTCATTCCCTCCCTAGTCAACCAGAACAGTTCTGCTCATCCTGTTCCCCTTTGGTTCCGCGGCTTCGCCGCCGTGTCTTCGCTCTGCTCACCCTTCGCATTTCCTGCCTTTGCCACCTCCTCACAACCCTTCGCTCCGTCACTCTCGCTCCTTCGCTCAGCCCTCACACTTCACCAGCCGTCATTCTTCTCGCCAGCACTCTCTCTCACATCAAGCTGTCTACCTTCGCTACCTCGCTTCTCAGCCTTCATCAGCTCCCGCGACTAACTCCCCGAACCGCTCTTGCTTACGTCACTCTACTGACGTACATCTGCATGTTCCGCTGCTTTTGTTTGCTTCTGCCGCTGCTGTTCTTGTACCTGCATTCTTTTGACATGGTATTAGAGCTTCAGGCAACATCACCTGGAGTCCCGTGACCGCATCATCGATCTACCACCATCCTTGCCTCAGTGCTTCAAATCTGTCCTCTCCTGCCGCCGCTGCCACCATCTCGCGCCTCGCCGCTTCGTCCACAGCTGACATCAGAAGCTCTGCCTGACGAGTTCTCCACGCTTAAGAAACGCCTTGTCATCCCAAGAAGGCCCTGCGCCCATTTCCGCGCCCGTGGCTAGCAACCGGTGACGAGTCGCTCACATCAGCCGCAAGCAACTCTCGAGCCGCAGCCTGTCGTCAACTACCAAGAAGCTTCCTGCCGCCTCCCATCTGCCGTCACCACATCGCATCTATCTCCGCTGGCATCTCCTCTCTTTCATCCTTCCTCAACAGCCTCATCTGCTCCTTCGTCACCGCCATCTTCATCCTGCCCGCATTTGTCATCTTGAGCCGCCTTCTCGCGTTGCCTCCTCGCCTCGTCAGCAGCTGCAGCCAAAACTGCCGCTGTCAAGATATGGGACACCACCAGTCTTCCTGCTCCCATTTTCGAGCCAACTGGGGAACAGGCCGTCACTCTCCTGACATCAGCAGCTCAGTGTCCCTGCCCGCTGCCTGACTTCCTCTACCGCAACTAACCTTTTCAGCTGACAGGATATCGGACACCACCAGTCTTCCTGCTCCCACTTCCGAGCCAACTGGGGAACAAGCCGTCACTCTCCTGAACACTGAAGAGAATTAGTTGCGTCGCTGTGTCTCTCTGCCACATCGCCTCCACCTGCCGCGCCGCGCCTCATCTCCGCTCTCTCCACTCGCGTCGCCTCCCATCTTCTCCATCATCATCAGTCCTCGGTTTTTGTCTTCAGCCACCTCCATCGTTCCTCCTCCCCCTCACTCAAAGTTCTCTCATCTTCATCAGCCACCAGTTCCTTCCTCATCTCCGCCATCAGCATCATCTGCGTCGCCTCCGCACTAACCTCCTCGTCATCATCAGCATCCTCCACGCCGCCATCCATCATCAGCATCAGCATCATCAGCATCAATTTATTGCGCACGTGGTTCCGCCCCTGCGCCCACTCATCAATCAATCGCTTCCTCCGCTTCCACAAATCGCTTTCATCTTGGCACAAGGATCCGCCCGGTCGCATCGCCCTTTTCCGCGACGACCTGCGCCCACGCCAAAACTTCCGCAGTGCACGTGGTCTCGTCCCTGCGCCCACATATCCATCAATCACTTCCTCCGCTTCAGCTTGGCACAAGGATCCACCCGGTCGCATCGCCTTTTCGCGACGACCTGCCCCCACGCCGTAACTTCGCAGCGCACGTGGTTTCGCCCTTGCGCCCACTCCATCATCCATCGTTTTTCCGTATGCTTCATCTTCACTCGGCACAAGGATTTGCTCGGTTGTATCGCTCGAGTCGCGACGACCCGCGCCCACGCCGTAACTTCGCAGCGCACGAGGTTTCACCCCTGTGCCCTCTCCATCATCAATCCTTTCTCTACCATCATCCACTTTCATCATTCCCTCGGCACAAGGAACCGCCCGGTCGCATCGCCCACGTTGCGACGACCCGCGCCCATGCCGAAACTTCCATCAACGCACGCGATCCGCCCCTACACCCACTTCACTGCCATCAGCTTTCAGTTCTATCACCAGCAATCACCAGCATCTACTAAAGACACAAGGATCTGCACGCACCAGCTACCAGTTTCTGCAGCAACTTGCACCCCCGCCAGCAACAAGATCTCTCGAGGACGTCTGTACCTGCCTTCCCCTTGGCGCACTCTACGATTCCCTCTTGCAACTCGCGGACGTGCTCTTAGCCTTGTACCCACTCAATCACCCATCACTTTGACACAAAGAGCCATCCTACCAAACCGCGCTGGTGGATAAAACACCAGCAACTGTCATACACCTCCAACAACCAACCATCATGACAGTACAAGCCCTCGACTGGACACACATTCCAGTTCTTGATCAGTTGGGAGAAAACATCCACGACTGGTATGGTGGTATAAAAGTCAAGACAAAGTACTCTTTCCTNTACGATTCCCTCTTGCAACTCGCGGACGTGCTCTTAGCCTTGTACCCACTCAATCACCCATCACTTTGACACAAAGAGCCATCCTACCAAACCGCGCTGGTGGATAAAACACCAGCAACTGTCATACACCTCCAACAACCAACCATCATGACAGTACAAGCCCTCGACTGGACACACATTCCAGTTCTTGATCAGTTGGGAGAAAACATCCACGACTGGTATGGTGGTATAAAAGTCAAGACAAAGTACTCTTTCCTCCGCGGGTATAAACTCTCCCTCTTTCTGGAAGGAGTTTATGACAAACCAGGATGTCCCCCAAGGGCATATACAACGACCTTACAGGACATAAAAGAATGCTTACGAGAGACCACCCATACTGTCTACCACAAGATTATCGACGAAGTGTCACCCATTGCAGCAATGTGGCACACTCTTGTGGCAGCAGCGTGGAACCCAAACCTCTGCAACGTGATCACTCTCTGCCTCCGTCGAGTGGTGAATCCCCCCACTAGACAAAGACACATAGACAATGGTGCCTATAGGCACTCAAGTGTCGATACCTTGTCGGACTCAGGGGGCTGTCAGAAATATGACTCCGACAAGGACTCCCTCACTATATACATCCCTCGGATAAGCCGAGTTCTCGATACCGGTTCAGGTCCCGCACCGAACCACTTTGACAACGGCTGGTAGGACACAACCGTTCTGCCGGAGCCAAGCCGCCCCTAATAAGCGACTATGTCGCCACGCGTCCGGCTAGCGGAAAGAAGCCGTTGAGTACTTCCTTTGTCCTGTTCTGTAGTATATACGGAGGATGTTCATTCCCTCCCTAGTCAACCAGAACAGTTCTGCTCATCCTGTTCCCCTTTGGTTCCACGGCTTCACCGCCGTGTCTTCGCTCTGCTCACCCTTCATATTTCCTGCCTTCGCCACCTCCTCACAACCCTTCGCTCTGTCACTCTCGCTCCTTCGCTCAGCCCTCACACTTCACCAGCCGTCACTCTTCTCGCCAGCACTCTCTCTCACATCAAGCTGTCTACCTTCGCTACCTCGCTTCTCAGCCTTCACCAGCTCCCGCGACTAACCCCCCGAACCGCTCTTGCTTACGTCACTCTGCTGACGTACATATGCATGTTCCACTGATTCTGCTTGCTTCTGCCGCTGCTGTTCTTGTACCTGCATTCTTCTGAAAGGCTTCACTTGCATTGTTGAAGTGAAGAATGGGGATTCTGTGAGCGAGTTCGCCAATTCTCTGATTGATGGGTTTTCAATGTCTCCACCAAAGACACCGTCGTTGAGGGGTCGACCCTTCCCTGGCCGCCACATGTGAGGAACGACACACGGAGAGATTTGAGACTTGTTGAGGATGATGGTGAAGGAGTAAAGGATGAAGAATGCTGGAGGTGAAAGTGGATGCAGGACTGAGGACACGTGCGCAGTGAGGGTTTTTGGTCTTAGAGCCTCTAGTCACAGAATGGGTGATGCGACCGGGCGGATCCGTGTGCCGAGTTGATGACGGAAGGCGATTGATGAAAAAAAGCGATTGATGGTGGAGTGGGCACAGGGGCAAAACCATGTGTGCAATTGAAATAGGGGAGTAGGATGCAACAAGGGGAAGGCAGATGCCAACGCGCCGCGAGAAATCTGTTGCCGGCATGGGTGCAGGCTGCTGCGAAGTGGGCAGCTAGCTCGTGTAGATCCTTGTGCTGTCCACAGATGCTGATGATTGCTGATGATTGCTGACGATGAAAAAGAGGCTCATGATGATGGAGTGGGTGCAGGGGCGAGCTGCGTGCGCTGAAGGAATTTTCGGCGTGGGCGCAGGTCGTCGCGGAAAAGGCAATGCAACCGGACGGATCCTTATGCCGAGCTGAAAGCGATTGCAGAAACGGAAGAAACGATTGATTGATGAGTGGGCGCAGGGACAGAACCACGTGCGCGACGGAATGATGCTGATGTGGATGATTGATGCGAAGGCGGCGTGGAGGATGCTGATGATGGAGAGACGGAACGACAGCAGATGACGATGAGATGAGACAGGCGGCTGATGGAGTTGGAGCGAGTATGGCAGGAAAGGCTGATCGAAGCGGATGATGCAAAAAGTGGAGGCTGGACAGGAGAGGTAGGGAGGCAGCGGAGGGAGCTGAAATGAGAGGCGACGCGGCAGGGAGGTAGAATGACACAACCACTTCTTCTACTTTTAGGAGTGTGACGGCTTGTTCCCTAGTTGGCTCGGAGATGAGAGCAGGAAGACTGGTGGTGTCCGATATCCTGTCAGCTGGAAGAGGTTGGTTGCGGCAAAGGGAGTCAGGCAGTGGGCAGAGGCACTAGACCGCTGATGTCAGTAGAGTGACGGCTTGTTCCCCAGTTGGCTCGAGAATGGGAGCAGGAAGACTGGTGGTGTCCGATATCCTGACAGCGGTAGTTTTGGGTGCAACTGTTGACGAGGCGAGAAGGCGACGTGGGAGGGCGGCTTGGAGGATGTTGATGACGGAGAGATGGCGGTGGGGCAGAAGCGGGCGGCTGATGGAGCAGAGGAAACTGGAGCGAGGAGGAGGAGGAGAACTGATGGATGTGGATAATGCGGGAAGTGAAGACCGGAGGTTTGATGATGATGATGGAGAAGAGAGATAGGGAGCAATGCAAGCGGAGGGAGCCGAGATGAGATGCGACACGGCAGGGAGGTGGAGCGACACAACCTCTTCTTCTTGCGTTCAGGAGAGTGACGGCTTGTTCCCAAGTTGGCTTGGAAATGGGAGCAGGAAGACTGGTGGTGTCTGATATCCTGTCAGCTTGAAGAAGTTGGTTGCGGCAGAGAGGGTCAGGCAGCAGGCAGAGGCACTAGACCGCTCATGCCAGGAGAGTGACGGCTTGTTCCCCAGTTGGCTCAGAAATGGGAGCAGGAAGACTGGTGGTGTCCAATATCCTGACGACGGCAGTTTTGGCTGCGGCTGCTGACGAGGTGAGAAGGTGATGCGAGAAGGCGGCTCGAGATGATGGATGCGGGCGGACTGAGGATGACGGCGAAGAAGTAGCAGATGAGACTGATAAGGTAAGATGAAAGAGGAGGAGATTCTTGCAGAGGCAGACGTGATGAGGGGCTGCGAATGGCAGACGCCAGGAAGCTTCTTGGTAGTTGATGGCAGACGGCGGCTCGAGAGTTGCTTACGACTGATGTGGGCGACAAGTCACCGGTTATTGGCCACGGGCGCGGAAATGGGCGCAGGGCTTCCTTAGGATGACAAGGCGTTTCTTCAGCGCAGAGAACTCCTCAGGCAGAGCTGCTAGCAAAGCGGCGAGGCGTGAGGCAACGGTAGTGGCGGGAGAAGATTGCAGGTGGAAGCAATGGCGGCAGAGCGATGACGTAGTCACGGGTCACCAGGTGATGTTGCCTGATGCTCCGATACCATGTCAGAAGAATGTTGACACGAGAACAGCAGCAGTAGCAGAAGCAGGCAGAAGCGTCAGGACATGCAAGCGTGCGTCAGCAGAGTGACGTGGGCGAGAGCAGTCCGAGGAGTTTGTCGTAGAAGCTGATAGAGGCTGAGACGCGAGGTAGTCAAGGTAGACAAGCTGATGTGAGAGAGAGTGCTGGCGAGATGATTGATGGTTGGTGGAGTAAGAGAGCTGATCAAAGGAGCGAGAGTGACGGAGCGAAGAGTTGAGAGGGGCTGGCAAAGACAGGAGATGCGAGGAGTGAGCAGAGCGAAAACAAGGCGACAAAGCCGCGGAACAAAGGGGGAACAAGATGAGCAGAACTGTTCTGGTTAACTCGAGGGAATGAACATCCTCGATATAAAAGGTCATAACAAGACAAAGAGTACTATCCAACGGCTTCTTTCCCCTAGCCGGACGCGAGTGACAGATTTCACTTTATTAGGGGATAACTTGACAGTGGGGTCCGAACGGTCAGGCGACTAGAGACCCGTTGGTCAAGATGGTTTGGTGATGAGACCTGAACCATTATTGAGAAGGGATTTTCTCGTCTGTACATCTGCACTGAGTCTGTTCCATAAGGATATTCCGACAAGCTTGAGTGTGCCTGAGTGTGCCTGAGTGTGCCTGAGTGTGCTTGAGTGTGCCTGAGTACGCTTGAGTGTGCCTCAGTATGCCTGAGTGTGCATGCGTGTGCCTGAATGTGCCTGAGTGTGCCTGAGTGTCTGAGTGTGCTTGAGTGTGCCTGAGTGTGCCTGAGTGTGCGCGAGTGTGCCTGAGTGTGCCTGAGTGTGTCTAAGTGTGCCTGTGTGCGCGTGAGTGTGCCTGAGTGTGCCTGAGTGTGCGCGAGTGTGCCTGAGTGTGCCTGAGTGTGTCTAAGTGTGCCTGTGTGCGCGTGAGTGTGCCTGAGTGTGCCTGAGTGTGCGCGAGTGTGCCTGAGTGTGCCTGAGTGTGTCTAAGTGTGCCTGTGTGCGCGTGAGTGTGCCTGAGTGTGCCTGAGTGTGCGCGAGTGTGCCTGAGTGTGCCTGAGTGTGTCTAAGTGTGCCTGTGTGCGCGTGAGTGTGCCTGAGTGTGCCTGAGTGTGCGCGAGTGTGCCTGAGTGTGCCTGAGTGTGTCTAAGTGTGCCTGTGTGCGCGTGAGTGTGCCTGAGTGTGCCTGAGTGTGCGCGAGTGTGCCTGAGTGTGCCTGAGTGTGTCTAAGTGTGCCTGTGTGCGCGTGAGTGTGCCTGAGTGTGCCTGAGTGTGCGCGAGTGTGCCTGAGTGTGCCTGAGTGTGTCTAAGTGTGCCTGTGTGCGCGTGAGTGTGCCTGAGTGTGCCTGAGTGTGCGCGAGTGTGCCTGAGTGTGCCTGAGTGTGTCTAAGTGTGCCTGTGTGCGCGTGAGTGTGCCTGAGTGTGCCTGAGTGTGCGCGAGTGTGCCTGAGTGTGCCTGAGTGTGTCTAAGTGTGCCTGTGTGCGCGTGAGTGTGCCTGAGTGTGCCTGAGTGTGCGCGAGTGTGCCTGAGTGTGCCTGAGTGTGTCTAAGTGTGCCTGTGTGCGCGTGAGTGTGCCTGAGTGTGCCTGAGTGTGCGCGAGTGTGCCTGAGTGTGCCTGAGTGTGTCTAAGTGTGCCTGTGTGCGCGTGAGTGTGCCTGAGTGTGCCTGAGTGTGCGCGAGTGTGCCTGAGTGTGCCTGAGTGTGTCTAAGTGTGCCTGTGTGCGCGTGAGTGTGCCTGAGTGTGCCTGAGTGTGCGCGAGTGTGCCTGAGTGTGCCTGAGTGTGTCTAAGTGTGCCTGTGTGCGCGTGAGTGTGCCTGAGTGTGCCTGAGTGTGCGCGAGTGTGCCTGAGTGTGCCTGAGTGTGTCTAAGTGTGCCTGTGTGCGCGTGAGTGTGCCTGAGTGTGCCTGAGTGTGCGCGAGTGTGCCTGAGTGTGCCTGAGTGTGTCTAAGTGTGCCTGTGTGCGCGTGAGTGTGCCTGAGTGTGCCTGAGTGTGCGCGAGTGTGCCTGAGTGTGCCTGAGTGTGTCTAAGTGTGCCTGTGTGCGCGTGAGTGTGCCTGAGTGTGCCTGAGTGTGCGCGAGTGTGCCTAAGTGTGCCTGAGTGTGTCTGAGTGTGCCTGAGTGTGCCTGAGTGTGCCTGAGTGTTCCTGAGTGTGCCTGAGCGTGCCTGAGTGTGCATGAGTGTGCATGAGTGTGCCTGAATGCACCTGGGTGCGCCTGAGTGCCTGAGTGTGCCTGAGTACACCTGAGTGTGCCTGAGTGCGCCTGAGTGCGCCTGAGTGCGCCTGACTGTGCCTGAGTGTGCCTGAGTGTTTTTGAGCGCGCATGAGTGTGCGTGAGTGTGCTTGAATGTGCCTAAGATTGCCTGAGTGTGCCTGAGTGTTCCTGAGTGTGCCTGAGTGTGCCTGAGTGTACCCGAGTGTGCCTGAGTGTGCGTGAGTGTGCCTCAGTGAGCCTGAGTGTGCCTAAGTGTGCCTGAGTGTGCCTGAGTGTGCCTGAGTGTGCCTGAGTGTGCCTGAGTGTGCCTGAATACACTTGAGTGTACCTGAGTGTGCCTAAGTGCGCCTGAGTGTGCCTGCGTGTGCCTGAGTGTGCCTGAGTGTACCCAAGTGCGCCTGAGTCTGCCAGTATGTGCCTCAGTGTGCCTGAGTGTGCCTGAGTGTGCCCGAGTGTGTCTGAGTGTGCCTGAGTGTGCATGAGTGTGCCTGATTGTGCGTGGTTGTTTCTGATTATGCGTGGGTGTACCTGAGTGCGCCTGAGTGAGTTTAGGTGTGCCTGCGTGTGCCTGAGTGTGTCTGAGTGTGCCTCAGTGTAGCTGAGTGTGCCTGAGTATGCTTGAGTGTGCTTGAGTGTGCCTGAGTGCGCCTGCATGTGCCTGAATATGCCTGAGTGTGCCTGAGTGCGCCTGAGTTTGCTTGAGTGTAACTGAGTGTGCCTGAGTGCGCTTAAGTGTGCCTGAGTGCGCCTGAGTGCGCCTGCGTGTGCCTAAGTGTGCCTGAGTGTGCCTGAGTGTGCCTGAGTGCGCCCAAGTGTGCCTGAGTGCGCTTGAGTGCGCGTGAGTGTGCCTGAGTGTGCCTGAGTGCGCCCAAGTGTGCCTGAGTGCGCTTGAGTGCGCGTGAGTGTGCCTGAGTGTGCCTGAGTGCGCCCAAGTGTGCCTGAGTGCGCTTGAGTGCGCGTGAGTGTGCCTGAGTGTGCCTGAGTGCGCCCAAGTGTGCCTGAGTGCGCTTGAGTGCGCGTGAGTGTGCCTGAGTGTGCCTGAGTGCGCCCAAGTGTGCCTGAGTGCGCTTGAGTGCGCGTGAGTGTGCCTGAGTGTGCCTGAGTGCGCCCAAGTGTGCCTGAGTGCGCTTGAGTGCGCGTGAGTGTGCCTGAGTGTGCCTGAGTGCGCCCAAGTGTGCCTGAGTGCGCTTGAGTGCGCGTGAGTGTGCCTGAGTGTGCCTGAGTGCGCCCAAGTGTGCCTGAGTGCGCTTGAGTGCGCGTGAGTGTGCCTGAGTGTGCCTGAGTGCGCCCAAGTGTGCCTGAGTGCGCTTGAGTGCGCGTGAGTGTGCCTGAGTGTGCCTGAGTGCGCCCAAGTGTGCCTGAGTGCGCTTGAGTGCGCGTGAGTGTGCCTGAGTGTGCCTGAGTGCGCCCAAGTGTGCCTGAGTGCGCTTGAGTGCGCGTGAGTGTGCCTGAGTGTGCCTGAGTGCGCCCAAGTGTGCCTGAGTGCGCTTGAGTGCGCGTGAGTGTGCCTGAGTGTGCCTGAGTGCGCCCAAGTGTGCCTGAGTGCGCTTGAGTGCGCGTGAGTGTGCCTGAGTGTGCCTGAGTGCGCCCAAGTGTGCCTGAGTGCGCTTGAGTGCGCGTGAGTGTGCCTGAGTGTGCCTGAGTGCGCCCAAGTGTGCCTGAGTGCGCTTGAGTGCGCGTGAGTGTGCCTGAGTGTGCCTGAGTGCGCCCAAGTGTGCCTGAGTGCGCTTGAGTGCGCGTGAGTGTGCCTGAGTGTGCCTGAGTGCGCCCAAGTGTGCCTGAGTGCGCTTGAGTGCGCGTGAGTGTGCCTGAGTGTGCCTGAGTGCGCCCAAGTGTGCCTGAGTGCGCTTGAGTGCGCGTGAGTGTGCCTGAGTGTGCCTGAGTGCGCCCAAGTGTGCCTGAGTGCGCTTGAGTGCGCGTGAGTGTGCCTGAGTGTGCCTGAGTGCGCCCAAGTGTGCCTGAGTGCGCTTGAGTGCGCGTGAGTGTGCCTGAGTGTGCCTGAGTGCGCCCAAGTGTGCCTGAGTGCGCTTGAGTGCGCGTGAGTGTGCCTGAGTGTGCCTGAGTGCGCCCAAGTGTGCCTGAGTGCGCTTGAGTGCGCGTGAGTGTGCCTGAGTGTGCCTGAGTGCGCCCAAGTGTGCCTGAGTGCGCTTGAGTGCGCGTGAGTGTGCCTGAGTGTGCCTGAGTGCGCCCAAGTGTGCCTGAGTGCGCTTGAGTGCGCGTGAGTGTGCCTGAGTGTGCCTGAGTGCGCCCAAGTGTGCCTGAGTGCGCTTGAGTGCGCGTGAGTGTGCCTGAGTGTGCCTGAGTGCGCCCAAGTGTGCCTGAGTGCGCTTGAGTGCGCGTGAGTGTGCCTGAGTGTGCCTGAGTGCGCCCAAGTGTGCCTGAGTGCGCTTGAGTGCGCGTGAGTGTGCCTGAGTGTGCCTGAGTGCGCCCAAGTGTGCCTGAGTGCGCTTGAGTGCGCGTGAGTGTGCCTGAGTGTGCCTGAGTGCGCCCAAGTGTGCCTGAGTGCGCTTGAGTGCGCGTGAGTGTGCCTGAGTGTGCCTGAGTGCGCCCAAGTGTGCCTGAGTGCGCTTGAGTGCGCGTGAGTGTGCCTGAGTGTGCCTGAGTGCGCCCAAGTGTGCCTGAGTGCGCTTGAGTGCGCGTGAGTGTGCCTGAGTGTGCCTGAGTGCGCCCAAGTGTGCCTGAGTGCGCTTGAGTGCGCGTGAGTGTGCCTGAGTGTGCCTGAGTGCGCCCAAGTGTGCCTGAGTGCGCTTGAGTGCGCGTGAGTGTGCCTGAGTGTGCCTGAGTGCGCCCAAGTGTGCCTGAGTGCGCTTGAGTGCGCGTGAGTGTGCCTGAGTGTGCCTGAGTGCGCCCAAGTGTGCCTGAGTGCGCTTGAGTGCGCGTGAGTGTGCCTGAGTGTGCCTGAGTGCGCCCAAGTGTGCCTGAGTGCGCTTGAGTGCGCGTGAGTGTGCCTGAGTGTGCCTGAGTGCGCCCAAGTGTGCCTGAGTGCGCTTGAGTGCGCGTGAGTGTGCCTGAGTGTGCCTGAGTGCGCCCAAGTGTGCCTGAGTGCGCTTGAGTGCGCGTGAGTGTGCCTGAGTGTGCCTGAGTGCGCCCAAGTGTGCCTGAGTGCGCTTGAGTGCGCGTGAGTGTGCCTGAGTGTGCCTGAGTGCGCCCAAGTGTGCCTGAGTGCGCTTGAGTGCGCGTGAGTGTGCCTGAGTGTGCCTGAGTGCGCCCAAGTGTGCCTGAGTGCGCTTGAGTGCGCGTGAGTGTGCCTGAGTGTGCCTGAGTGCGCCCAAGTGTGCCTGAGTGCGCTTGAGTGCGCGTGAGTGTGCCTGAGTGTGCCTGAGTGCGCCCAAGTGTGCCTGAGTGCGCTTGAGTGCGCGTGAGTGTGCCTGAGTGTGCCTGAGTGCGCCCAAGTGTGCCTGAGTGCGCTTGAGTGCGCGTGAGTGTGCCTGAGTGTGCCTGAGTGCGCCCAAGTGTGCCTGAGTGCGCTTGAGTGCGCGTGAGTGTGCCTGAGTGTGCCTGAGTGCGCCCAAGTGTGCCTGAGTGCGCTTGAGTGCGCGTGAGTGTGCCTGAGTGTGCCTGAGTGCGCCCAAGTGTGCCTGAGTGCGCTTGAGTGCGCGTGAGTGTGCCTGAGTGTGCCTGAGTGCGCCCAAGTGTGCCTGAGTGCGCTTGAGTGCGCGTGAGTGTGCCTGAGTGTGCCTGAGTGCGCCCAAGTGTGCCTGAGTGCGCTTGAGTGCGCGTGAGTGTGCCTGAGTGTGCCTGAGTGCGCCCAAGTGTGCCTGAGTGCGCTTGAGTGCGCGTGAGTGTGCCTGAGTGTGCCTGAGTGCGCCCAAGTGTGCCTGAGTGCGCTTGAGTGCGCGTGAGTGTGCCTGAGTGTGCCTGAGTGCGCCCAAGTGTGCCTGAGTGCGCTTGAGTGCGCGTGAGTGTGCCTGAGTGTGCCTGAGTGCGCCCAAGTGTGCCTGAGTGCGCTTGAGTGCGCGTGAGTGTGCCTGAGTGTGCCTGAGTGCGCCCAAGTGTGCCTGAGTGCGCTTGAGTGCGCGTGAGTGTGCCTGAGTGTGCCTGAGTGCGCCCAAGTGTGCCTGAGTGCGCTTGAGTGCGCGTGAGTGTGCCTGAGTGTGCCTGAGTGCGCCCAAGTGTGCCTGAGTGCGCTTGAGTGCGCGTGAGTGTGCCTGAGTGTGCCTGAGTGCGCCCAAGTGTGCCTGAGTGCGCTTGAGTGCGCGTGAGTGTGCCTGAGTGTGCCTGAGTGCGCCCAAGTGTGCCTGAGTGCGCTTGAGTGCGCGTGAGTGTGCCTGAGTGTGCCTGAGTGCGCCCAAGTGTGCCTGAGTGCGCTTGAGTGCGCGTGAGTGTGCCTGAGTGTGCCTGAGTGCGCCCAAGTGTGCCTGAGTGCGCTTGAGTGCGCGTGAGTGTGCCTGAGTGTGCCTGAGTGCGCCCAAGTGTGCCTGAGTGCGCTTGAGTGCGCGTGAGTGTGCCTGAGTGTGCCTGAGTGCGCCCAAGTGTGCCTGAGTGCGCTTGAGTGCGCGTGAGTGTGCCTGAGTGTGCCTGAGTGCGCCCAAGTGTGCCTGAGTGCGCTTGAGTGCGCGTGAGTGTGCCTGAGTGTGCCTGAGTGCGCCCAAGTGTGCCTGAGTGCGCTTGAGTGCGCGTGAGTGTGCCTGAGTGTGCCTGAGTGCGCCCAAGTGTGCCTGAGTGCGCTTGAGTGCGCGTGAGTGTGCCTGAGTGTGCCTGAGTGCGCCCAAGTGTGCCTGAGTGCGCTTGAGTGCGCGTGAGTGTGCCTGAGTGTGCCTGAGTGCGCCCAAGTGTGCCTGAGTGCGCTTGAGTGCGCGTGAGTGTGCCTGAGTGTGCCTGAGTGCGCCCAAGTGTGCCTGAGTGCGCTTGAGTGCGCGTGAGTGTGCCTGAGTGTGCCTGAGTGCGCCCAAGTGTGCCTGAGTGCGCTTGAGTGCGCGTGAGTGTGCCTGAGTGTGCCTGAGTGCGCCCAAGTGTGCCTGAGTGCGCTTGAGTGCGCGTGAGTGTGCCTGAGTGTGCCTGAGTGCGCCCAAGTGTGCCTGAGTGCGCTTGAGTGCGCGTGAGTGTGCCTGAGTGTGCCTGAGTGCGCCCAAGTGTGCCTGAGTGCGCTTGAGTGCGTGTGAGTGTGCCTGAGTGTGCCTGAGTGTGCCTGATTGTGCCTGAGTGTGCCTAAGTGTGCCTGAGTGTTCCTGAGTATGCCTAAGTATGCCTGCGTGTGCCTGAGTGCGCCTGAGTGTGCCTGAGTGCGCCTGGGTGCGCCTGAGTGTGCCCGAGTGTGTCTAAGTGCACCTGAGTGTACCTGAGTGCACCTGAGTGTGCCTGAGTGCGCGTGAGTGCGCCTGACTGTGCCTGAGTGTGCCTGAGTGTTTTTGAGTGCGCCAGAGTGTGCCTAACTGTGCCCCAGTCTGCCTGAGTGTACCTGAGTTCGCCTGAGTGCGTCTCAGTGCGCCTGTGTGCGCCTGAGTGTGCCTAATTGTGCCTGAGTGGGCCTGAGTGTGCCTGAGTGCGCCTGAGTGTGCCTGATTGTGCCTGAGTGTGCCTGAGTGTTTTTGAGCGCGCCTGAGTGTGCCTGAGTGTGCCTGAGTGTACCTGAGTGTGCCTGAGTGTGCCTGAGTGTACCTGAGTGTGCCTGAGTGTGCCTGAGTGTACCTGAGTGTGCCTGAGTGTGCCTGAGTGTACCTGAGTGTGCCTGAGTGTGCCTGAGTGTACCTGAGTGTGCCTGAGTGTGCCTGAGTGTACCTGAGTGTGCCTGAGTGTGCCTGAGTGTACCTGAGTGTGCCTGAGTGTGCCTGAGTGTACCTGAGTGTGCCTGAGTGTGCCTGAGTGTACCTGAGTGTGCCTGAGTGTGCCTGAGTGTACCTGAGTGTGCCTGAGTGTGCCTGAGTGTACCTGAGTGTGCCTGAGTGTGCCTGAGTGTACCTGAGTGTGCCTGAGTGTGCCTGAGTGTACCTGAGTGTGCCTGAGTGTGCCTGAGTGTACCTGAGTGTGCCTGAGTGTGCCTGAGTGTACCTGAGTGTGCCTGAGTGTGCCTGAGTGTACCTGAGTGTGCCTGAGTGTGCCTGAGTGTACCTGAGTGTGCCTGAGTGTGCCTGAGTGTACCTGAGTGTGCCTGAGTGTGCCTGAGTGTACCTGAGTGTGCCTGAGTGTGCCTGAGTGTACCTGAGTGTGCCTGAGTGTGCCTGAGTGTACCTGAGTGTGCCTGAGTGTGCCTGAGTGTACCTGAGTGTGCCTGAGTGTGCCTGAGTGTACCTGAGTGTGCCTGAGTGTGCCTGAGTGTACCTGAGTGTGCCTGAGTGTGCCTGAGTGTACCTGAGTGTGCCTGAGTGTGCCTGAGTGTACCTGAGTGTGCCTGAGTGTGCCTGAGTGTACCTGAGTGTGCCTGAGTGTGCCTGAGTGTACCTGAGTGTGCCTGAGTGTGCCTGAGTGTACCTGAGTGTGCCTGAGTGTGCCTGAGTGTACCTGAGTGTGCCTGAGTGTGCCTGAGTGTACCTGAGTGTGCCTGAGTGTGCCTGAGTGTACCTGAGTGTGCCTGAGTGTGCCTGAGTGTACCTGAGTGTGCCTGAGTGTGCCTGAGTGTACCTGAGTGTGCCTGAGTGTGCCTGAGTGTACCTGAGTGTGCCTGAGTGTGCCTGAGTGTACCTGAGTGTGCCTGAGTGTGCCTGAGTGTACCTGAGTGTGCCTGAGTGTGCCTGAGTGTACCTGAGTGTGCCTGAGTGTGCCTGAGTGTACCTGAGTGTGCCTGAGTGTGCCTGAGTGTACCTGAGTGTGCCTGAGTGTGCCTGAGTGTACCTGAGTGTGCCTGAGTGTGCCTGAGTGTACCTGAGTGTGCCTGAGTGTGCCTGAGTGTACCTGAGTGTGCCTGAGTGTGCCTGAGTGTACCTGAGTGTGCCTGAGTGTGCCTGAGTGTACCTGAGTGTGCCTGAGTGTGCCTGAGTGTACCTGAGTGTGCCTGAGTGTGCCTGAGTGTACCTGAGTGTGCCTGAGTGTGCCTGAGTGTACCTGAGTGTGCCTGAGTGTGCCTGAGTGTACCTGAGTGTGCCTGAGTGTGCCTGAGTGTACCTGAGTGTGCCTGAGTGTGCCTGAGTGTACCTGAGTGTGCCTGAGTGTGCCTGAGTGTACCTGAGTGTGCCTGAGTGTGCCTGAGTGTACCTGAGTGTGCCTGAGTGTGCCTGAGTGTACCTGAGTGTGCCTGAGTGTGCCTGAGTGTACCTGAGTGTGCCTGAGTGTGCCTGAGTGTACCTGAGTGTGCCTGAGTGTGCCTGAGTGTACCTGAGTGTGCCTGAGTGTGCCTGAGTGTACCTGAGTGTGCCTGAGTGTGCCTGAGTGTACCTGAGTGTGCCTGAGTGTGCCTGAGTGTACCTGAGTGTGCCTGAGTGTGCCTGAGTGTACCTGAGTGTGCCTGAGTGTGCCTGAGTGTACCTGAGTGTGCCTGAGTGTGCCTGAGTGTACCTGAGTGTGCCTGAGTGTGCCTGAGTGTACCTGAGTGTGCCTGAGTGTGCCTGAGTGTACCTGAGTGTGCCTGAGTGTGCCTGAGTGTACCTGAGTGTGCCTGAGTGTGCCTGAGTGTACCTGAGTGTGCCTGAGTGTGCCTGAGTGTACCTGAGTGTGCCTGAGTGTGCCTGAGTGTACCTGAGTGTGCCTGAGTGTGCCTGAGTGTACCTGAGTGTGCCTGAGTGTGCCTGAGTGTACCTGAGTGTGCCTGAGTGTGCCTGAGTGTACCTGAGTGTGCCTGAGTGTGCCTGAGTGTACCTGAGTGTGCCTGAGTGTGCCTGAGTGTACCTGAGTGTGCCTGAGTGTGCCTGAGTGTACCTGAGTGTGCCTGAGTGTGCCTGAGTGTACCTGAGTGTGCCTGAGTGTGCCTGAGTGTACCTGAGTGTGCCTGAGTGTGCCTGAGTGTACCTGAGTGTGCCTGAGTGTGCCTGAGTGTACCTGAGTGTGCCTGAGTGTGCCTGAGTGTACCTGAGTGTGCCTGAGTGTGCCTGAGTGTACCTGAGTGTGCCTGAGTGTGCCTGAGTGTACCTGAGTGTGCCTGAGTGTGCCTGAGTGTACCTGAGTGTGCCTGAGTGTGCCTGAGTGTACCTGAGTGTGCCTGAGTGTGCCTGAGTGTACCTGAGTGTGCCTGAGTGTGCCTGAGTGTACCTGAGTGTGCCTGAGTGTGCCTGAGTGTACCTGAGTGTGCCTGAGTGTGCCTGAGTGTACCTGAGTGTGCCTGAGTGTGCCTGAGTGTACCTGAGTGTGCCTGAGTGTGCCTGAGTGTACCTGAGTGTGCCTGAGTGTGCCTGAGTGTACCTGAGTGTGCCTGAGTGTGCCTGAGTGTACCTGAGTGTGCCTGAGTGTGCCTGAGTGTACCTGAGTGTGCCTGAGTGTGCCTGAGTGTACCTGAGTGTGCCTGAGTGTGCCTGAGTGTACCTGAGTGTGCCTGAGTGTGCCTGAGTGTACCTGAGTGTGCCTGAGTGTGCCTGAGTGTACCTGAGTGTGCCTGAGTGTGCCTGAGTGTACCTGAGTGTGCCTGAGTGTGCCTGAGTGTACCTGAGTGTGCCTGAGTGTGCCTGAGTGTACCTGAGTGTGCCTGAGTGTGCCTGAGTGTACCTGAGTGTGCCTGAGTGTGCCTGAGTGTACCTGAGTGTGCCTGAGTGTGCCTGAGTGTACCTGAGTGTGCCTGAGTGTGCCTGAGTGTACCTGAGTGTGCCTGAGTGTGCCTGAGTGTACCTGAGTGTGCCTGAGTGTGCCTGAGTGTACCTGAGTGTGCCTGAGTGTGCCTGAGTGTACCTGAGTGTGCCTGAGTGTGCCTGAGTGTACCTGAGTGTGCCTGAGTGTGCCTGAGTGTACCTGAGTGTGCCTGAGTGTGCCTGAGTGTACCTGAGTGTGCCTGAGTGTGCCTGAGTGTACCTGAGTGTGCCTGAGTGTGCCTGAGTGTACCTGAGTGTGCCTGAGTGTGCCTGAGTGTACCTGAGTGTGCCTGAGTGTGCCTGAGTGTACCTGAGTGTGCCTGAGTGTGCCTGAGTGTACCTGAGTGTGCCTGAGTGTGCCTGAGTGTACCTGAGTGTGCCTGAGTGTGCCTGAGTGTGTTTGAGCGCACCTGAGTGTGCTTGAGTGTGCTTGAGTGTGCCTGAGTGTGCCTGAGTGCGCATGAGTGTGCCTGAGTGCGCCTGAGTGGTTTTGAGCGCGCCTGAGTTTGCCTGAGTGTGCCTGAGTGTGCCTGAGTGTGCCCGAGTGTGCCTGAGTGTACGTGAATGCGCCTTGTGTCCGAGTGTCCCTGATTGTGCCTGAGTGTGCCTGTGTGTTTTTGAGCGCGCCTGAGTGTGCTTGAGTGTGCCTGAGTGTGCCTGAGTTTGCCTGTATGTGCCTCAGGGTGCTTGAGTGTGCCTGAGTGCGCCAGAGTGCGCCTGAGTGTGCCGCAGTGAGCCTGAGTGTGCCTGAGTATGCCTGAGTGTGCCTGAGTGTTTTTTAGCGCACCTGAGTGTGCCTGAGTGTGCCCGATTGTGCCTGAGTGTGCCCAAGTACGCCTGAGTGCGGCTGCATGTGCCTGTATGTGCCTGAGTGTGCCTGAGTGTGCCAGACTATGCCTGAGCGTGTCTTAGTGTGCTTGAGTGTGCCTGAGTGGGCCTGAATGTGCCTGGGTGTTCCTGACTATAACTGGGTGTGCCCGAGTGCGCCTGAGTGAGCTTGAGTGTGCCTGAGTTTTCCTGAGTGTGCCTGAGTGTGCATGAGTGTGCCTCAGTACGCTTGAGTGTGCCTGAGTATGCCTGAGTGCCCATGCGTGTGCCTGAATGTGCCTGAGTGTGCCTG
>SZWC01029639.1:10448-25800 GCA_023375785.1 Penium margaritaceum | reverse complement strand
CCTAAACCCTAAACCCTAAACCCTAAACCCTAAACCCTAAACCCTAACCCTAAACCCTAAACCCTAAACCCTAAACCCTAAACCCTAAACCCTAAACCCTAAACCCTAAACCCTAAACCCTAAACCCTAAAACCCTAAAACCCTAAAACCCTAAAACCCTAAAACCCTAAAAACCCTAAACCCTAAACCCTAAACCCTAAACCCTAAACCCTAAACCCTAAACCCTAAACCCTAAACCCTAAACCCTAAACCCTAAACCCTAAACCCTAAACCCTAAACTCTGGCACAACTCCGGCACAACTCTGGCACAACTCTGGCACAACTCTGGCAAAACTCTGGCACAACTCCGGTACTTCTCTGAAACAAATATGGCACAACTCTGGCACAACTCTGACACAACTCCGGCACAACTCTGGCACACCTGTGGCACAATTCAGGCACAACTGTGGCACAACTCTAGCACAGCCCTGGCACAACTTTGCCTAAACTCTGGAACAACTCTGGCGCAACTTTGGCACAACTCTTGCACAACTTTGGAACAACTCTGGAACAACTCTAGCACAGCTCTGGCACAACTTTGGGAAAACTCTGGCACAACTCTCGCACAACTCTGGCACAACTCTGGCACAACTCTGGCACAACTCTGGCACAACTTTGGCACAACTCTGGCACAACTCTCGCACAACTCTGGCACAACTCTGGCACAACTCTGGCACAACTCTGGCACGACTTTGGCACAACTCTGGCACAACTTTGGCACAACTCTGGCATAAATCTGGCACAACAAAAGCACAACCCTAGCACAACTCTGGCACATCGCTGGAACAACTCTGGCACAGCTTTGGCACAACTCTTTCACAACTTTCGGACAGCTCTGGCACAACTCTAGCACAAACCTGGCACAACTTTGGCACAACTCTGGCATAATTCTGGCACAACTTTGGCAAACTATGGCAAAACTCTGGCACAACTCTGGCACAACTCTGGGACAACTACTGCAAAACTGTGGCACAACTCTGGCACTACTTTGGCACAACTCTGGCACAACTCTGGCACAACTCTGGCACAACTCTTGCACAGTTCTGGAACAACTCTGGCACAACTCTATCACAACTCTGACACAACTTTGGAAGAACCCTGGCACAACTCTGGCACAACTCTGGCACAACTTTGGCGCAACTGTGGCACAACTCTGGCACTACTTTGGCACAACTCTTGCACAGTTCTGGAACAACTCTGGCACAACTTTATCACAACTCTGACACAACTTTGGAAGAACCCTGGCACAACTCTGGCACAACTCTGGCACAACTTTGGCGCAACTGTGGCACAACTCTGGCACTACTTTGGCACAACTCTTGCACAGTTCTGGAACAACTCTGGCACAACTTTATCACAACTCTGACACAACTTTGGAAGAACCCTGGCACAACTCTGGCACAACTCTGGCACAACTTTGGCGCAACTGTGGCACAACTCTGGCACTACTTTGGCACAACTCTTGCACAGTTCTGGAACAACTCTGGCACAACTTTATCACAACTCTGACACAACTTTGGAAGAACCCTGGCACAACTCTGGCACAACTCTGGCACAACTTTGGCGCAACTGTGGCACAACTCTGGCACTACTTTGGCACAACTCTTGCACAGTTCTGGAACAACTCTGGCACAACTTTATCACAACTCTGACACAACTTTGGAAGAACCCTGGCACAACTCTGGCACAACTCTGGCACAACTTTGGCGCAACTGTGGCACAACTCTGGCACTACTTTGGCACAACTCTTGCACAGTTCTGGAACAACTCTGGCACAACTTTATCACAACTCTGACACAACTTTGGAAGAACCCTGGCACAACTCTGGCACAACTCTGGCACAACTTTGGCGCAACTGTGGCACAACTCTGGCACTACTTTGGCACAACTCTTGCACAGTTCTGGAACAACTCTGGCACAACTTTATCACAACTCTGACACAACTTTGGAAGAACCCTGGCACAACTCTGGCACAACTCTGGCACAACTTTGGCGCAACTGTGGCACAACTCTGGCACTACTTTGGCACAACTCTTGCACAGTTCTGGAACAACTCTGGCACAACTTTATCACAACTCTGACACAACTTTGGAAGAACCCTGGCACAACTCTGGCACAACTCTGGCACAACTTTGGCGCAACTGTGGCACAACTCTGGCACTACTTTGGCACAACTCTTGCACAGTTCTGGAACAACTCTGGCACAACTTTATCACAACTCTGACACAACTTTGGAAGAACCCTGGCACAACTCTGGCACAACTCTGGCACAACTTTGGCGCAACTGTGGCACAACTCTGGCACTACTTTGGCACAACTCTTGCACAGTTCTGGAACAACTCTGGCACAACTTTATCACAACTCTGACACAACTTTGGAAGAACCCTGGCACAACTCTGGCACAACTCTGGCACAACTTTGGCGCAACTGTGGCACAACTCTGGCACTACTTTGGCACAACTCTTGCACAGTTCTGGAACAACTCTGGCACAACTTTATCACAACTCTGACACAACTTTGGAAGAACCCTGGCACAACTCTGGCACAACTCTGGCACAACTTTGGCGCAACTGTGGCACAACTCTGGCACTACTTTGGCACAACTCTTGCACAGTTCTGGAACAACTCTGGCACAACTTTATCACAACTCTGACACAACTTTGGAAGAACCCTGGCACAACTCTGGCACAACTCTGGCACAACTTTGGCGCAACTGTGGCACAACTCTGGCACTACTTTGGCACAACTCTTGCACAGTTCTGGAACAACTCTGGCACAACTTTATCACAACTCTGACACAACTTTGGAAGAACCCTGGCACAACTCTGGCACAACTCTGGCACAACTTTGGCGCAACTGTGGCACAACTCTGGCACTACTTTGGCACAACTCTTGCACAGTTCTGGAACAACTCTGGCACAACTTTATCACAACTCTGACACAACTTTGGAAGAACCCTGGCACAACTCTGGCACAACTCTGGCACAACTTTGGCGCAACTGTGGCACAACTCTGGCACTACTTTGGCACAACTCTTGCACAGTTCTGGAACAACTCTGGCACAACTTTATCACAACTCTGACACAACTTTGGAAGAACCCTGGCACAACTCTGGCACAACTCTGGCACAACTTTGGCGCAACTGTGGCACAACTCTGGCACTACTTTGGCACAACTCTTGCACAGTTCTGGAACAACTCTGGCACAACTTTATCACAACTCTGACACAACTTTGGAAGAACCCTGGCACAACTCTGGCACAACTCTGGCACAACTTTGGCGCAACTGTGGCACAACTCTGGCACTACTTTGGCACAACTCTTGCACAGTTCTGGAACAACTCTGGCACAACTTTATCACAACTCTGACACAACTTTGGAAGAACCCTGGCACAACTCTGGCACAACTCTGGCACAACTTTGGCGCAACTGTGGCACAACTCTGGCACTACTTTGGCACAACTCTTGCACAGTTCTGGAACAACTCTGGCACAACTCTGTCACAACTCTGACACAACTTTGGAAGAACTCTGGCACAACTCTGGCACAACTCTGGCACGACTCTGGCACACCTCTGGCACAAATATGGCACAACTCTGGCACAACTATGGCACAACTCTGGCACAACGGTGGCACAACTGTGGCACAAATCTGGCACAACTCTGGCACAACTCTGGCACAACTCTGGTGCAACTCTGGCACAATACTAGCGTAACTATGGCACAATACTGGCACAACTATTGCACAACTCTGGCACAACTCTGGCACAACTCTGGCACATCTCTGGAACAACTCTAGCACAACTGTGGCAAAACTCTGGCACATCTCTAACACACCTGTGGCCCAACTATGGCACAACTCTGGCAAAACTCTAGCACAACCCTGGCACAACTCTGGCACAACTCTGGAACAACTCTGGCACAGCTTTGGCACAACTCTTGCACAACGTTGGAACAACTATGGCATAACTCTAGCACAAGTCTGGGACAACTTTGGCACAACTCTAACACAACTCTTGCACAACTCTGGCACAAATCTGGCACAACTCTGGCACAACTCTGGCACAACTCTGGCCCAACTCTGGCACAACTCTGGCACAACTCTGGCACAACTCTGGCACAACTCTGGCACAACTCTGGCACAACTCTGGCACAACTCTGGCAAAACTCTGGCACAACTCTGGCACAACTCTGGCACAGCTCTGGCACAACTCTGGCACAACTCTGGCACAACTTTGGCACAACCCTGGCACAACTCTGGCACAACTCTGGCACAACTTTGGCACAACCCTGGCACAACTCTGGCACAACTCTGGCACAACTTTGGCACAACCCTGGCACAACTCTGGCACAACTCTGGCACAACTTTGGCACAACCCTGGCACAACTCTGGCACAACTCTGGCACAACTTTGGCACAACCCTGGCACAACTCTGGCACAACTCTGGCACAACTTTGGCACAACCCTGGCACAACTCTGGCACAACTCTGGCACAACTTTGGCACAACCCTGGCACAACTCTGGCACAACTCTGGCACAACTTTGGCACAACCCTGGCACAACTCTGGCACAACTCTGGCACAACTTTGGCACAACCCTGGCACAACTCTGGCACAACTCTGGCACAACTTTGGCACAACCCTGGCACAACTCTGGCACAACTCTGGCACAACTTTGGCACAACCCTGGCACAACTCTGGCACAACTCTGGCACAACTTTGGCACAACCCTGGCACAACTCTGGCACAACTCTGGCACAACTTTGGCACAACCCTGGCACAACTCTGGCACAACTCTGGCACAACTTTGGCACAACCCTGGCACAACTCTGGCACAACTCTGGCACAACTTTGGCACAACCCTGGCACAACTCTGGCACAACTCTGGCACAACTTTGGCACAACCCTGGCACAACTCTGGCACAACTCTGGCACAACTTTGGCACAACCCTGGCACAACTCTGGCACAACTCTGGCACAACTTTGGCACAACCCTGGCACAACTCTGGCACAACTCTGGCACAACTTTGGCACAACCCTGGCACAACTCTGGCACAACTCTGGCACAACTTTGGCACAACCCTGGCACAACTCTGGCACAACTCTGGCACAACTTTGGCACAACCCTGGCACAACTCTGGCACAACTCTGGCACAACTTTGGCACAACCCTGGCACAACTCTGGCACAACTCTGGCACAACTTTGGCACAACCCTGGCACAACTCTGGCACAACTCTGGAACAACTCTGGCACAGCTTTGGCACAACTCTTTCACAACTTTCAAACAGCTCTGGCAAAACTCTAGCACAAACCTGGCACAACTTTGGCACAACTCTGGCACAACTCTGGCACAACTTTGGCAAACTATGGCAAAACTCTGGCACAACTCTGGCACAACTATGGGACAACTACGGCACAACTCTGGCACAACTCTGGCACTACTTTGGCACAACTCTGGCACAACTCTGGCACAACTCTGGCACAACTCCGGCACTACTTTGGCACAACTCTTGCACAGTTCTGGAACAACTCTGGCACAACTCTATCACAACTCTGACACAACTTTGGCACAACTCTGTGTCAGAATGAAATCTTGACAAGAGGGTTGCAACTGATTAAATCGTCTCAATAACGGTTCAGGGCCAGAGTCTGAACCACCTTGACTAACGGTTCCTGGCCATTCGATCGTTCGGAACTTATTCAAGTCATCCCCTAATAATGTGACACTTGCCACCCGCGTCCGGCTAGCGGAAAGAAGCCGTTGCTTTGTTCCTTGTCCTGTTCTACCCTTTTTATACCGAGGATGTTCATTCCCTCGAGTCAACCAAAACAGTTCTTCCCATCGTGTTCCCCTTTGGTTCCGCGGCTTCGCCGCCGTGTTTCGCTCTGCTCGCATTCCCACTCTTTGCCCTCGCCAGCCTCTCATAACCCTTCGCTCCGTCACTCCCGCTCCTACGCTCAGCCCTCTTACTCCACCGGCTATCACTCATCTTGCTAGCTCTCTCTCACAACACCTCGTCTACCTCGACTGCCTCCCATCTCAGCCTCGTTCAACCTCCCCGCCTAACTCCTCGGGACCGCTCTCACTTACGTCACTTCGCTGACGTACACTTGCTTGTTCCATTGCTTTTGCCTGCTTCTACTGCTGTTGCTCTCATGCCTGCATTCTTCTGACACTTTGGCACAACTCTAGCACAACTCTGGCACAACTCTTTTACAACACTGGCACAATTCTGGCACGACTCTGGCACAACTCTGGCACAACTGTGGCACAACTCTGGCACAACTCTGGTACAAATCTGGCACAACTTTGGCACAACTATGGCACAACTCTGGCACAACTCTGGCACAACTCTGGCACAACTCTGGTGCAACTCTGGCACAATTCTGGCACTACTCTGGCACAACTCTAGCACAACTCTGGCACATCTCTGGCACAACTCTAGCACAACTCTGGCACATCTCTGGCACAACTCTAGCACAACTCTGGCACATCTCTGGCACAACTCTAGCACAACTCTGGCACATCTCTGGCACAACTCTAGCACAACTCTGGCACATCTCTGGCACAACTCTAGCACAACTCTGGCACATCTCTGGCACAACTCTAGCACAACTCTGGCACATCTCTGGCACAACTCTAGCACAACTCTGGCACATCTCTGGCACAACTCTAGCACAACTCTGGCACATCTCTGGCACAACTCTAGCACAACTCTGGCACATCTCTGGCACAACTCTAGCACAACTCTGGCACATCTCTGGCACAACTCTAGCACAACTCTGGCACATCTCTGGCACAACTCTAGCACAACTCTGGCACATCTCTGGCACAACTCTAGCACAACTCTGGCACATCTCTGGCACAACTCTAGCACAACTCTGGCACATCTCTGGCACAACTCTAGCACAACTCTGGCACATCTCTGGCACAACTCTAGCACAACTCTGGCACATCTCTGGCACAACTCTAGCACAACTCTGGCACATCTCTGGCACAACTCTAGCACAACTCTGGCACATCTCTGGCACAACTCTAGCACAACTCTGGCACATCTCTGGCACAACTCTAGCACAACTCTGGCACATCTCTGGCACAACTCTAGCACAACTCTGGCACATCTCTGGCACAACTCTAGCACAACTCTGGCACATCTCTGGCACAACTCTAGCACAACTCTGGCACATCTCTGGCACAACTCTAGCACAACTCTGGCACATCTCTGGCACAACTCTAGCACAACTCTGGCACATCTCTGGCACAACTCTAGCACAACTCTGGCACATCTCTGGCACAACTCTAGCAAGCCTCTGGTACAACTCTGGCAGAACTCTGGCACAACTCTGGTGCAACTCTGGCACAATTCTGGCAAAACTCTGGCACAACTCTGGCACAACTCTGGCACGACTCTGACACAACTCTCGCACAACTCTGGCACAACTCTGGCACAACCCTAGCACAACTCTGGCACATCTCTGGAAAAACTCTGGCACAGCTTTGGCACAACTCTTGCACAACTTTGGAACAGCTCTGGCACAACTCTAGCACAAACCTGGCACAACTTTGGTACAACTCTGGCACAACTCTGGCACAACTTTGGCAAACTCTGGAAAAACTCTGGCACAACTCTGGAACAACTCTGGCACAACTCTGGCACAACTCAGGCACAACGTTTGCCCAACTCTGGCACAGCTCTGGCACAACTCTGGCACATTTCTGGCACAACTCTGGCATAACTCTGGCACAACACTGGCACGACTCCAGCACAACTCTGGCACAACTCTGGCACGACTATGGCACAACTATGGCACAACTCTAGCACAACCCTGGCGCAACTCTGGCAAAACTCTGGAACAACTCTGGCACAGATTTGGCACAACTCTTCAACAACTTTGGAACAACTCTAGCACAACTCTAGCACAACTCTGGCACAACTTTGGCACAACTGTGGCACAACTCTGGCACAACTCTGTCACAACTCTTGCACAACTCTGGCACAACTCTGGCACAACTCTAACACAATTCTGGCACAACTCTTGCACATCTCTGGCACACATCGGGCACAACTCTGGCACAACCTTCGCACAATTGTGGCACAACTATGGCACAACTATGGCATAACTATGGCACAACTCTGGCACAACTCTGGCACTACTTTGGCACAACTCTGGCACAACTCTGGCACAACGCTGGCACAACTCTGGCACAACTCTGGCACATCTCTGGCAGAACTCTGGCACAACTCTGGCACAACTCTGACACAACTCTGGCACAACTCTGGCACATCTCTGGCAGAACTCTGGCACAACTCTGGCACAACTCTGACACAACTCTGGCACAACTCTGGCACATCTCTGGCAGAACTCTGGCACAACTCTGGCACAACTCTGACACAACTCTGGCACAACTCTGGCACATCTCTGGCAGAACTCTGGCACAACTCTGGCACAACTCTGACACAACTCTGGCACAACTCTGGCACATCTCTGGCAGAACTCTGGCACAACTCTGGCACAACTCTGACACAACTCTGGCACAACTCTGGCACATCTCTGGCAGAACTCTGGCACAACTCTGGCACAACTCTGACACAACTCTGGCACAACTCTGGCACATCTCTGGCAGAACTCTGGCACAACTCTGGCACAACTCTGACACAACTCTGGCACAACTCTGGCACATCTCTGGCAGAACTCTGGCACAACTCTGGCACAACTCTGACACAACTCTGGCACAACTCTGGCACATCTCTGGCAGAACTCTGGCACAACTCTGGCACAACTCTGACACAACTCTGGCACAACTCTGGCACATCTCTGGCAGAACTCTGGCACAACTCTGGCACAACTCTGACACAACTCTGGCACAACTCTGGCACATCTCTGGCAGAACTCTGGCACAACTCTGGCACAACTCTGACACAACTCTGGCACAACTCTGGCACATCTCTGGCAGAACTCTGGCACAACTCTGGCACAACTCTGACACAACTCTGGCACAACTCTGGCACATCTCTGGCAGAACTCTGGCACAACTCTGGCACAACTCTGACACAACTCTGGCACAACTCTGGCACATCTCTGGCAGAACTCTGGCACAACTCTGGCACAACTCTGACACAACTCTGGCACAACTCTGGCACATCTCTGGCAGAACTCTGGCACAACTCTGGCACAACTCTGACACAACTCTGGCACAACTCTGGCACATCTCTGGCAGAACTCTGGCACAACTCTGGCACAACTCTGACACAACTCTGGCACAACTCTGGCACATCTCTGGCAGAACTCTGGCACAACTCTGGCACAACTCTGACACAACTCTGGCACAACTCTGGCACATCTCTGGCAGAACTCTGGCACAACTCTGGCACAACTCTGACACAACTCTGGCACAACTCTGGCACATCTCTGGCAGAACTCTGGCACAACTCTGGCACAACTCTGACACAACTCTGGCACAACTCTGGCACATCTCTGGCAGAACTCTGGCACAACTCTGGCACAACTCTGACACAACTCTGGCACAACTCTGGCACATCTCTGGCAGAACTCTGGCACAACTCTGGCACAACTCTGACACAACTCTGGCACAACTCTGGCACATCTCTGGCAGAACTCTGGCACAACTCTGGCACAACTCTGACACAACTCTGGCACAACTCTGGCACATCTCTGGCAGAACTCTGGCACAACTCTGGCACAACTCTGACACAACTCTGGCACAACTCTGGCACATCTCTGGCAGAACTCTGGCACAACTCTGGCACAACTCTGACACAACTCTGGCACAACTCTGGCACATCTCTGGCAGAACTCTGGCACAACTCTGGCACAACTCTGACACAACTCTGGCACAACTCTGGCACATCTCTGGCAGAACTCTGGCACAACTCTGGCACAACTCTGACACAACTCTGGCACAACTCTGGCACATCTCTGGCAGAACTCTGGCACAACTCTGGCACAACTCTGACACAACTCTGGCACAACTCTGGCACATCTCTGGCAGAACTCTGGCACAACTCTGGCACAACTCTGACACAACTCTGGCACAACTCTGGCACATCTCTGGCAGAACTCTGGCACAACTCTGGCACAACTCTGACACAACTCTGGCACAACTCTGGCACATCTCTGGCAGAACTCTGGCACAACTCTGGCACAACTCTGACACAACTCTGGCACAACTCTGGCACATCTCTGGCAGAACTCTGGCACAACTCTGGCACAACTCTGACACAACTCTGGCACAACTCTGGCACATCTCTGGCAGAACTCTGGCACAACTCTGGCACAACTCTGACACAACTCTGGCACAACTCTGGCACATCTCTGGCAGAACTCTGGCACAACTCTGGCACAACTCTGACACAACTCTGGCACAACTCTGGCACATCTCTGGCAGAACTCTGGCACAACTCTGGCACAACTCTGACACAACTCTGGCACAACTCTGGCACATCTCTGGCAGAACTCTGGCACAACTCTGGCACAACTCTGACACAACTCTGGCACAACTCTGGCACATCTCTGGCAGAACTCTGGCACAACTCTGGCACAACTCTGACACAACTCTGGCACAACTCTGGCACATCTCTGGCAGAACTCTGGCACAACTCTGGCACAACTCTGACACAACTCTGGCACAACTCTGGCACATCTCTGGCAGAACTCTGGCACAACTCTGGCACAACTCTGACACAACTCTGGCACAACTCTGGCACATCTCTGGCAGAACTCTGGCACAACTCTGGCACAACTCTGACACAACTCTGGCACAACTCTGGCACATCTCTGGCAGAACTCTGGCACAACTCTGGCACAACTCTGACACAACTCTGGCACAACTCTGGCACATCTCTGGCAGAACTCTGGCACAACTCTGGCACAACTCTGACACAACTCTGGCACAACTCTGGCACATCTCTGGCAGAACTCTGGCACAACTCTGGCACAACTCTGACACAACTCTGGCACAACTCTGGCACATCTCTGGCAGAACTCTGGCACAACTCTGGCACAACTCTGACACAACTCTGGCACAACTCTGGCACATCTCTGGCAGAACTCTGGCACAACTCTGGCACAACTCTGACACAACTCTGGCACAACTCTGGCACATCTCTGGCAGAACTCTGGCACAACTCTGGCACAACTCTGACACAACTCTGGCACAACTCTGGCACATCTCTGGCAGAACTCTGGCACAACTCTGGCACAACTCTGACACAACTCTGGCACAACTCTGGCACATCTCTGGCAGAACTCTGGCACAACTCTGGCACAACTCTGACACAACTCTGGCACAACTCTGGCACATCTCTGGCAGAACTCTGGCACAACTCTGGCACAACTCTGACACAACTCTGGCACAACTCTGGCACATCTCTGGCAGAACTCTGGCACAACTCTGGCACAACTCTGACACAACTCTGGCACAACTCTGGCACATCTCTGGCAGAACTCTGGCACAACTCTGGCACAACTCTGACACAACTCTGGCACAACTCTGGCACATCTCTGGCAGAACTCTGGCACAACTCTGGCACAACTCTGACACAACTCTGGCACAACTCTGGCACATCTCTGGCAGAACTCTGGCACAACTCTGGCACAACTCTGACACAACTCTGGCACAACTCTGGCACATCTCTGGCAGAACTCTGGCACAACTCTGGCACAACTCTGACACAACTCTGGCACAACTCTGGCACATCTCTGGCAGAACTCTGGCACAACTCTGGCACAACTCTGACACAACTCTGGCACAACTCTGGCACATCTCTGGCAGAACTCTGGCACAACTCTGGCACAACTCTGACACAACTCTGGCACAACTCTGGCACATCTCTGGCAGAACTCTGGCACAACTCTGGCACAACTCTGACACAACTCTGGCACAACTCTGGCACATCTCTGGCAGAACTCTGGCACAACTCTGGCACAACTCTGACACAACTCTGGCACAACTCTGGCACATCTCTGGCAGAACTCTGGCACAACTCTGGCACAACTCTGACACAACTCTGGCACAACTCTGGCACATCTCTGGCAGAACTCTGGCACAACTCTGGCACAACTCTGACACAACTCTGGCACAACTCTGGCACATCTCTGGCAGAACTCTGGCACAACTCTGGCACAACTCTGACACAACTCTGGCACAACTCTGGCACATCTCTGGCAGAACTCTGGCACAACTCTGGCACAACTCTGACACAACTCTGGCACAACTCTGGCACATCTCTGGCAGAACTCTGGCACAACTCTGGCACAACTCTGACACAACTCTGGCACAACTCTGGCACATCTCTGGCAGAACTCTGGCACAACTCTGGCACAACTCTGACACAACTCTGGCACAACTCTGGCACATCTCTGGCAGAACTCTGGCACAACTCTGGCACAACTCTGACACAACTCTGGCACAACTCTGGCACATCTCTGGCAGAACTCTGGCACAACTCTGGCACAACTCGTGTACAACGCCGGCACAATTCTGGCACGACTCTGGCACAACTCTGGCACAACTCTGGTACAACTCTGGCACAACTCCGGCACAACTCTGGCACAACTCTGGCACAATTCTGGCACAACTCTGGCACAACTCTGGCAACACTCTGGCACAACTCCGGTACTTCTCTGGAACAAATATAGCACAACTCTGGCACAACTCTGGCACACCTCCGGCACAACTCTGGCACACCTGTGCCATAACTCTGGCACAACTCTGGCACAACTCTAGCACAGCCCTGGCACAACTCTGGCAAAACTCTGGAACAACTCTGGCACAACTCTAGCACAACCTTGCCACAACTCTGGCACAACTCTGGAACAACTCTGGCACAGCATTGGCACAATTCTTGCACAACTTTGGAACAACTCTAGCACAACTCTAGTACAACTCTGGCACAACTTTGGCACAACTCTGGCATAACTCTGGCACAACTCTAGCACAAATCTGGCACAACTCTGGCACAACTCTGGCACAACTCTGGCACAACTCTGGCACAACTCTGGCACAACTCTAGCACAACTCTGGCACAACTTTGGCACAACTCTGGCACAACTCTGGCACAACTCTAGCACTACTTTGGCACAACTCTTGCACAGTTCTGGAACAACTCTGGCACAACTCTAGTACAACTCTGGCACAACTCTGGCACAACTCTGGCAACACTCTGGCACAACTCCGGTACTTCTCTGGAACAAATATAGCACAACTCTGGTACAACTCTGGCACAACTTCGGCACAACTCTGGCACACCTGTGGCACAACTCTGGCACAACTCTGGCACAACTCTAGCACTACTTTGGCACAACTCTTGCACAGTTCTGGAACAACTCTGGCACAACTCTAGTACAACTCTGGCACAACTCTGGCACAACTCTGGCAACACTCTGGCACAACTCCGGTACTTCTCTGGAACAAATATAGCACAACTCTGGTACAACTCTGGCACAACTTCGGCACAACTCTGGCACACCTGTGGCACAACTCTGGCACAACTCTGGCACAACTCTAGCACTACTTTGGCACAACTCTTGCACAGTTCTGGAACAACTCTGGCACAACTCTAGTACAACTCTGGCACAACTCTGGCACAACTCTGGCAACACTCTGGCACAACTCCGGTACTTCTCTGGAACAAATATAGCACAACTCTGGTACAACTCTGGCACAACTTCGGCACAACTCTGGCACACCTGTGGCACAACTCTGGCACAACTCTGGCACAACTCTAGCACTACTTTGGCACAACTCTTGCACAGTTCTGGAACAACTCTGGCACAACTCTAGTACAACTCTGGCACAACTCTGGCACAACTCTGGCAACACTCTGGCACAACTCCGGTACTTCTCTGGAACAAATATAGCACAACTCTGGTACAACTCTGGCACAACTTCGGCACAACTCTGGCACACCTGTGGCACAACTCTGGCACAACTCTGGCACAACTCTAGCACTACTTTGGCACAACTCTTGCACAGTTCTGGAACAACTCTGGCACAACTCTAGTACAACTCTGGCACAACTCTGGCACAACTCTGGCAACACTCTGGCACAACTCCGGTACTTCTCTGGAACAAATATAGCACAACTCTGGTACAACTCTGGCACAACTTCGGCACAACTCTGGCACACCTGTGGCACAACTCTGGCACAACTCTGGCACAACTCTAGCACTACTTTGGCACAACTCTTGCACAGTTCTGGAACAACTCTGGCACAACTCTAGTACAACTCTGGCACAACTCTGGCACAACTCTGGCAACACTCTGGCACAACTCCGGTACTTCTCTGGAACAAATATAGCACAACTCTGGTACAACTCTGGCACAACTTCGGCACAACTCTGGCACACCTGTGGCACAACTCTGGCACAACTCTGGCACAACTCTAGCACTACTTTGGCACAACTCTTGCACAGTTCTGGAACAACTCTGGCACAACTCTAGTACAACTCTGGCACAACTCTGGCACAACTCTGGCAACACTCTGGCACAACTCCGGTACTTCTCTGGAACAAATATAGCACAACTCTGGTACAACTCTGGCACAACTTCGGCACAACTCTGGCACACCTGTGGCACAACTCTGGCACAACTCTGGCACAACTCTAGCACTACTTTGGCACAACTCTTGCACAGTTCTGGAACAACTCTGGCACAACTCTAGTACAACTCTGGCACAACTCTGGCACAACTCTGGCAACACTCTGGCACAACTCCGGCACAACTCTGGCATAACTCTGGCACAACTCTAGCACAACTCTGGCACAACTCTGGCATGACTCTGGCACAAGTCTGGCACAACTCTGGCACAACTATGGCACAACTCTGGCACAACTCTGGCACAACTCTGGCACAACTCTGGCACAACTCTGGCACAACTCTGGCAACACTCTGGCACAACTCCGGTACTTCTCTGAAACAAATATAGCACAACTCTGGCACAACTCTGGCACACCTCCGGCACAACTCTGGCACACCTGTGGCATAACTCTGGCACAACTCTGGCACAACTCTAGCACAGCCCTGGCACAACTCTGGCACAACTCTGGAACAACTCTGGCACAACTCTAGCACAACCTTGCCACAACTCTGGCATAACTCTGGAACAACTCTGGCACAGCATTGGCACAACTCTTGCATAACTTTGGAACAACTCTGGCACAACTCTAGTACAACTCTGGCACAACTTTGGCACAACTCTGGCATAACTCTGGCACAACTCTAGCACAAATCTGGCACAACTCTGGCACAACTCTGGCACAACTCTGGCACAACTCTGGCACAACTCTGGCAC
>SZWC01029637.1:0-25801 GCA_023375785.1 Penium margaritaceum | reverse complement strand
AGCCACCATTCTCAAAGCAAACCTGCATGCCTTCGAAGATGAGAGATGAGACAGAGAGGAGGTTAGCTGCCAGCCCCGGAACATGGAGCACCCCCTTCACACGACGTTCCACGTGCTTACCCTCAACAAAAGCACAAAACACAATCTCACCCTCCCCAACTGCCATTTGCACATGATTGTCCCCCATATACACCCGACGAGGCTTGATGGCGGTGTAGACAATGAACCACTCCCGGCGAGATGTCATGTGCCGCGTGGCTCCCGAGTAGATGATCCAGAACAAGGCGGTGTTGTCGGAGACATGCAGGACCCGGATGATGGTCACAAATCCAATCTCCCAATCTGCTGCGTTCGCAGAGCGTCGGAATGCTTTCCGGCTCCCACTCCAACGGCAAGGTCCGCCTTCTTCTTTCGACATTCGCGCGCCCAATGGCCCGGCTTCTTGCAGTAGTGGAAGTTTCCCTTCTTCTTCCCTCCTCCGCCGTTGTCCCTGGTTGGTGCAGCACCACCCCCATGACCAGAGTTGGTGATGAAAGTGACGTCCAGTCCGCTTTCGCCCTCCTCTCCCTTGCGCCGCTCCTCCTCAAACAGCAGGCTCTCCTCCACATCGTTGAGGGAGAGCTTGTCGCCGTGCTGGTCCAGGGCAACAGTGAGAGGAGTGTAACTCCTAGGAAGGCCAGAGAGGATGGTTAGCATGAGCACACGGTCCTTGACCGGGTCCTCAATTGCAGCAAGCTGGTCAGAGAGAGACTTCACCATGTTGATGTAGTCAATCATGGCTCCAGACTCATCCATCTTCACAGTGTGAAAGCGACGACGTAGCTCCATGTTCATGAGGATTAATGTGGAAGCATAAGTGGACTCAAGCTTTTTTCAAACCTTCTTTGGCGTGAGGATGCCACTGACAAGGAGTTGCTGCCGTTCGACGAGGTGGAGGTAGATGGTTGCGAGGGCGCGGTCACGCTTCTCGCGGTAGGTACAGACCTCGCCAGGAGAGAGGGAGCTTTCTGCTGGTTCCTTCTCTTTCTCATCCACCTGGATCCATAGACCCTTCTCCATCAGCACCATCTTCATGTTGTTGCTCCAGTTGAAGAAGCTCTTGCCTTCGAGCTTGGCGATGTTGACACCGGCCACCACAGAAGCGGATGTTGCCATACTAGTACAACGTTCAGCCCACAAACAGTTCTCTCACACAACAGGGTGTAAGGAATGCCTCTAGGATGAGAAAAAGCCTTGTTCTAGCTCTAGTACCACTGATTGAAACTGGGGCAGCCCTCAGGGAGGTGATCAGGCTCACCAAGAGTCGCCGAGGCAGGACCAACTGTTTGTGAGAGGGAGTTGCAGGTTGCACAGACAGAAACTACGGAAGCGAATGTAGGTTTGCAAAGAATGTGAATATCTGAATCGACTCTTGAGTGAGAAATAACATTAGCACAGCTTTATAAAAAGCCTATGTACGCCTCATTTGCACATGGAGCTGGAAGAACCACTCTGTCAAAGTTCACCTCCTAGGACACTCCTAGCCTAGCGGAATGAGTGGCAATCACACTCTCACACAAGAGAATTACCATCCCTGCCATGTGCACAACCAATAATCTTGGTGGGGACCTTCCTTGAAGCTCCCTGAAGGTCCTCCTGCCACCTTTCTAACTTGAAGGCCGCTCCAAACCTCCCTGACAAGTAATTGTGACCGTCATTGGTGCTGGTAGTGCAGGAGACGTCAATTGCACCGGACCCATTGCCTACAAACCTTGAAAATCCATATCTCCCTCAAACGGACTCCGAATCGAATTCCGTAAAGTGCTACAGAACCAGCAAAACATCCTCTGTTCACTGTTGTGAGCTGATTATTTTTATCGAGCAACCCACTTTGGTCACTTTTTTTGGCACCCCATATCCAACAACCTCTCTGCCTTGGAGCACTCTTGCTCAAACTTGATTGCCATGGCTTGAAGCGGTAGCATGCGTATCAAAGGCAAGGGCCCTCCTAGTGCATGTGAGCACATAACCCTGGTTGGCTTTAGGAGTAGTTTGTGCCTCTTCTCCACGCTGATCCTCCAGCAACTGCCACGTTGGTCTGCTTCCCTTCTGCCACCTCTGTGGACATATCCTCAGCTCTCCTTTTGCATTTCCTTCCCTAGTGGTCCTCCTTGTGGAGTCCCTTCTCCTGTGGCCCACCTCACCCAGTGGAAGCATCCGGTGTACTCCAAAGGGCTCCAAATGCACGTGGGTCATAAAGTAAGGGACATGGGAGGTCTCGTTGAAAAAACTGAGCCTCTCTCAAATATTGTGGGACTCTTTGGCAGATCACCATCGAAACGCCTCCCATTGCCTCCATATATGGCATGGTGGATGGCTCCACAATGAGTTACTTTGATGGCCATAGCAGGAGCTCTCTTGCTCTGATTTGGACATGCTTGGATTCGTTAGAAAACTCTGATCATAGGCTCTAAGAAATTCATATAATTTTATTCTTGAAACCTTAAAATTCCCAATTCAATTGAGTGCTGCTGCTTTCGACACATTTCTGTCCACTCTTGACTGTGACCCTTGGATTCCACACTCTTCTACCCTGGTGTGCATCACTGACCAAACCAGCTTCAGCGTGCTACGTTGAAGGACAAGCATCCTTGGGGATGCACATACACCCACTGGAGCCAAAAACTTGGCTGGATGCCCCCGTGGTAATAAAGATCGGAAGGCGCATCATGTAACAACACCAATCCTACCACCACTCCCTCAAATCTCCTCTTTCACAACGCTTTGACAAACACTATCCTCTCAATGGAGTTGTACGCATTTTGCACATCCATGCTGAGAATGCCCCACTTCGGCCAGGGTGATGGTGTGAAACACCATATCACCATCTGCCCACATTCTCAACATGTCCGATGTTCTGACATCGATGTCAGTCTTGTTGCATCCCAGCAGAAGTGGGACATTCTCACAACTCCTCGGTGATGGTGTGAAACACCATATCACCATCCATCTGTACTCCCTCCACTTGTAATGGTGCCAGCGCCCTCTCCATCTGTCCCCTCGTCAATGACGTACCACCTTGATAGTAGTCACAGGTTCACCTCTCCCACCACAATCAGCCAAACCCTTCTCTGTATCTTGGCGAGGGAAATCAGCCTGCTTGTTGTTGGGAACTGCCTCAATGAACAGTGGAGTTGGCCTTGACACAGAGAGGCAAGCATCTCGGCCAAAAGCCAGGTAAGACAAGCATCCCCCACAACCAATCTGTTGGAGATGGTCAGGCGTCAACCCCAAGGATTCCACTGCTCGTCCTCTGATATTTTCCATGAGGGTATGCCGAACACTGTTAGTGTCCGGGGATCCTACAGCTGTCTCCAACCAACTCTGGCGTCAGTAGTGTAGCTTTTGGGCGCTTTTCCTCCATTTCCACTGTCACCCCCACCGACAGCCCCTCACACCGTCCTTTACCCCTCCTATGTCCCTAGTACAGCACTTGTTTCCTTCCTCTTTGGATGCTCCACTCCCCATAGTTTCCTGGCCTTGCTCTCATCCCTACCATCCATTACATGGCCCCGTCTATTCTGAATTTATGTCTTCCCCCTCCCCATGCAATCCAAGACTCTCATCCTCTGCATCCTCCTTCTGTATCTGTGCCTCCCTGCCTGGCTGTCATCCATCAGCCCTCCCTCTAGCCCCTCCTCTCCCTCCTCTGTCCGTGCCCCACCTCCTTCCCGTGGTGGGGTCCTGGCCATTGATGCCCATGGATGATCTTCTCCTCTACCGGCCTCCCTCCATGGCTTTTCCTCAATCCTCTTCCTCCATGTCCACCCCTGCCACCTCTGTTTCCCTCCCCTCCCTTGCTCTCCATCCTTTCGGTATCCTCGTCCCCTCCCACACCTCCAGACCCTCAAGACACTGGCCTCATCCAATCCCCTCTACCCCGAGTTCCGGTTCTCCAGGTTCCTTGGCCGTTGCTCTGTCCCATCCGACCCCTTGTCCGGCGTCTATAGAAGTATCTCACTCTCTTTTTCTAGCACCCGCGTCATCTTCTTGGGCTCCTCCTCTGGCAACTCCATCACCTCCAGTTTGGGTGAGTCCCCTCTTGAAAAACTACCTCTCCGGGTGTCCAAGACAGAGGCAATACGAAAAAAACTTCTGTAAGTCTTTACAGTGCTTCAAGTCCACTTCTAACTCATGTACATGAAGCAGGATGTTGAGCTGGACTGTAGCAATTTGAATTGCTTGAATCCTTTAAGAATGGAGGAAATTATGGGCATTTGAACTTTGGTGGGTGATTTGGTCTTTTTCAGTAGAATGTTTTAGTACTGGAGCACTTATCTGAATTGCAGCTCCGGAATGTGCCACAATGTGAGCGGCTAATTCCGGCACAAGATTACTTCGTATTAGCATAAGTTGTTACTGGGTGACCTCACAAAATCCGGGTTTCGGACCCACAAATGAGTATTACAATTTGTTGCTCAGGGACGTTCAAATGCTGACAGCAGGTTCACGGACAGGAATCCAGCAAACCCAAGCACTGGGTACAATAATGAACAAATAGAGGCACCTCCAAGGGGCTTAAAAGAGGAGTACAAGGTTATTGGAGCTCCAATGCCTTGGAAAAGGTGACTTGGTGGAAATGTTGGTGCTTTAAGGCGCTCCGTCGAGCAAAAGAACACAATGATGTATGTTGGAGCGCTTAGCCAATACTACACTCAACTAAATCACGTAATCTCTTGTGGTCGTTGGATATCTCACAAATAGCCCTATAGCTGTGCTGCTTTGGTCAATGTAGGTATAATCAACCAAAATTCATCCTCAGCTCTTTGATCTTTGGGTTTTCTGATTTCCTTCAGAACTCTGCTTACATATTGTGGGGCAAACAGAAAGCGAACGATTCATCTCAGATCGCTGCTTAAAACAGTCGTGATCCTCACACCTTGGTCAGGGAACATTGGACTTGAATTTCTGAAAAATGGTTATAGGCCCACGATCCTAACTCATCCAAAATATTCACAGCTTTTGAAGCGGACAGGAGGAGGGTCTCAGACAACCTCGCAGTTAATGGCAGACAAAATATGAATGAAAATCGAAACATGGAACAGAAGGAGGAGTTGTAACTGATCCAAAAGTATGCTGGTAGTCCTGGATTTGGGCTATGGAGGTGGAATCTTGAAATCTACCTAGCGCACAAGGAGCTACTTGACCTGATGAAGGGCACCGAGGTGCTCGATAGTGTGAATGTGAAAAACAAGGAGAAGTAGGTCTTTGAGAAGAAAAATATGGAGGTAATCATGCTCCTACAATAGTCTACCATCACGACTCGTTGGGGCTACTTCCAAGGCTGTGCATCAGAAGCCATGGTGTTGAAAAAGATCTACAACATCCACCAATCAAAGTCTCTTGCAAAGAGAGTCTTCATGATGAGGAGACTTCTAATGATGATAATCAAGGAGAGAGAAGACATCCTCGCCATGCATCGGATTGAGTCCCTCGTCTCATCATGTAACAATGTGGAGTGGCAGGTTGACTTATAGCTACAGGCAATGCCCCTCCTCATGGCTCTACATAACTATTAGATTCCTCTTATCACATTTCTCAGAGGATTGGTAGAGGACAAACTCACCTCTGGTGAAGTCGCTGACTATATATGCAACGAGGCACAGCATTGTAGTGGCAGCAAGGCTTCATCTTCCTCACCAAACCTGGTTACCAGAATGTGTGATCGTGGCAGTGGTAGCAGGGGAGGCGGCGACAAGGGCTTCAGGAAAGGTTTATGTCCCAATTGCAGCAAGGAGGGCCATTGAGCCGGTGATTGTCCGGAGGAAAAAAAAGCCGGTGGCAAGGATGTCAAAAGCAAGAAGGCACTCCTCAATGACACCAAGAACCAAAACATCAACAGGCTGTGTCTACATTCTGGCGCCGAGGAGCACACCCAAGTGAAGAAGGTGGGGTTCGTCTACTACACCAAGCCCGCCAAGCGGATGAGTTATGGTTAATCACCCCAAATTCACACACTTCATGATCAGTGTATCAAAAATTGTATTTCTACACGCAAACATTTTTCAAAAAACATCCGCATCACTACGTGTCAGCAAAGCCCAGATGAACTGTCCTTTTCTAGAATTAAAACTTTAATGGGCTCTATGCGATATGTAGCAATTTCTGTTAACAGTCCATGTTCACTAGTTTGTTCACTTCCGAATACACTTGTTGATACACAGTTTCACAGGCAAGGCCATTGGTTATATTTGAGGCGGATGTGGTCTCCAATGACAAGGTTGCCTTGGCGGCTGGCCAAGGAGATATTTAGATGGAGGTGGAGGTGAATGGTAAGAAGATGTCCCACATCATTCATGGTGTACGACATGTCTCTGGCATGTGTGACATTCTCAGTATTAGTCGCTTGAAGGATAAGGAGTATGAGGTACTCTTAGGAGAAAAGACATGTTGGTACGCATGGACGACAGCGGTGAAGTAGAGGGTGGTCTCTATGGTGTGGAGACCAAGGTGATTTTATACAGTAGAAAAACGTCGCATATTTGCAAGACTACACTGTCAATTGGCCAAAGGAGGAGGGAAAATCTGGGACTTTGGCACCAGTGGCTTGCTGCAGTTGTGAAGGAGATGGAAAAGAGCGAAAAGAACTGCGGCCTTGACATCACTAGTGTATTAGACGTGGCAACAGATACAATAGTGCACAAAAATTGAGAGTCTTGTATTGTGGTAAAGGCCTACGCAACTTGTTCAACAAGAATGCAAGTTTCTCCTAAGACATACTAGAGGTTGTGCACAACCATGTGTGTGATCTTTCATGACGCCTTCAAAGGGCGGTGTGTGGCAATTTTTTGTTTTTATTGATAACTGTAACAGAAATCTCTATAAGTACTTCATGAAGAAGAACTCTAACGTGGTGGACCGTCTGAAGGAATACGTCACCGTGGTGGAGATGTAGATTGGTTGCCAGGTTTGACTGCTAAACAATGACAATGAAAGAAAGCACATGGGCTATAGCGAGTGGCTAAAGCAGCAGGGCATCATGTGAGAGCACGTGATCCCCTGCTCACCAATGTTCAGCCAGAATGGGAAAACCAAGATACTGCCTGACATGGTGTGGACGATGCTTCTGGTTGCACAACTATCATGGACCATCTAAATGGTAGCTGTGTGTTTGGTAAGCTACAGCATCAGCTGTCCCTTGACAGTGGTGCTGAATGAAAAGAGTAACTGGAACATACGGCAAGAGGTATGGCATAGTGTGGCACACCATGATAGCGCAATAAAAACTGGACACACACACCAAGCTGTGTCTCTTTGTTTGCTATGAGACCACACAGAAGACGTAGCGGCTAAACCATTTTCACATCAAGTTCAACAAGTGGTAGAGTTACAGCAGTTTCAACAACAATATCGATGTGGTGGATTTCCACAAGAAAAGGGAGTGGTTCTAGCTCCTCACCCATGAGGAGCCGCCAGCCGCTGATATCGAAGACACATCTTTGGAGTGCGATGGTGTTGAGGTAGGGCAAGGTGAAGGTACAGATGCAGCTACTGTTGATACACAAAATGTAATGATCAAAGCAGAAGAGACTGTCAAAAGAGTGACAGTGTTCTAGAGCGGCAGCAAGACCAGCAGTCGGTGTCAGCAAAATCACCATGAAGCAGCCGGAGGCAGCAAAATGCAGCAAAACGATATGATGCAACAACAAGAAGCTGTATTTGCATGATGCGATGCATGATGGCCGCACTAGCAAAGCCAAGAATCATGCAAAAGGCACTTGTACCGCCCAAAGGGGAGTATTGGGATGTAGCCATCCAGTATGAGCTGGTGTCCATTGCTAGGAATGACACTTGGGAGCTAAAAGGCCAGCAGAAAGACACCCATATCATCAGCTTCGAGTGGGTCTTCAAAATTAAGTACACAAAGGAGAGTAAAGTGGAGAAGTACAAGGTACGGCTGGTGGTGAAGGGGTTAATCCAACGTTAGGCAAGCACTACGACACGGCGTTTGTCCCCGTCACTAAGTTCTCAAGCATTCAAACAATCATTACGGTTACAGCTGCCAAGGAAATGGAGCTATACTAAATGGGCATCAAAATGGTGTTCCTCAGTGGCATTCTCAAAGGATAAATTCTCATGTAGGTGTTGAAGGGGATAGACGCAATGAAGAACAAGGTGTCTAGGCTACGCAAGTCTCTGTATGTTCTAAAACAGTCAACATAGTGCTATTACCAGCAGGTTGACGACTACGTGATACAACACAGCTCTACAAACTTTGAATATGATCACACAGTGTGTAAACGACACAACAAAAAACTTCATGAGATTTTCCGACTCTACGTAGACGACCTGATCTTGTGTTACTCTGACTTACAGGCTCTATAGTAGCTGAAGGAGCAGCTGAGCAGTAGGTTCCAGATGTCTGACATGGGGGAGCTAGATTGATACCTTGGGTTGAGCATGACCTGGAATCAAAGAGCGCGCATGCTTGAGCTGGAGGATGCCAAGTACATGGCCAAGGTGCTAAAGTGGCACAGCATGGCAGTCCAGTCTCCACAACTTGTAAATTGATAGCAATGATGGTGTCACAAAAAATAGAAGAGCAAAAGGACATGGAGGGATGCCATCATTGTCAGCGTTGGAAAGCCTCATATACGCCATACTGGCGACTAGACCAGATCTGGCCTTTGTAGTGGACCAAGTGAGCAGGTACATGGCCGATCCTGGCCCACTGTACTGGAAGGCAGTCATGCACATCCTTTCCTATGTCCAAGTGGCACGGCACACGTGCTAAAGGTTTGAAAGAAAGGGGAGGGCCGACTGCATTTCATCTGCAACACAGACGTGGACTACACCGGTGAATTGGATGGGTGGAATTCCACCTCAGACAACATGTTCTTCCTCATGGGTACAATGGTCTTGTAATGCAGTAGGGCGCGGGACTCCATCACCACTTCCACAATGGAAGTAGAGTACATCACGCTGGTTAAAGCAGTGAAGAAGGAAATGCAGATCCGTAGGTTAGTGGAGGAGGTGGGTGTGCTGTAACTGGTACCAAGTGTGATAGAAGAGGAAAACTCTGGCTCCATCTTGCTCACCAACAACCCAACGCACTACCAAAGGATGAAGCATATCAACGTACGATACCACAAGGTGCACGATACGATAGAGATGGGACTAGTGGTGCTATGTTACGACAACACAAAGCACATGCTCACGAACTATCTGAATATGCTGCAGCCCATGGACCGGCATGCCGTCAGTGTGGCCGGCCTGGACATGACCAGTTATGATGAGCTCGGAGGCACAGAAAAAATGAGTAGGAGTGAGCAGGAGGTAGTGGGCATGGAAGGTGCCTCAGGAGATAAATGAAAATAGTCCCCTCTGTATTCCCAGGATAAAGACATATCTACAAAAGCTTCTACAAGCCTGAACAGTGCTTCAAATGTGTTTCTCACAATATAATGCAAAGCAGTGCACCTAGCTGGATCCATAGCAATTTGAATCGCTCAATTCCATTAAGATTTGAAGACATACAGGGCGCACAAAGTTTTGTAGGGAATTTCTTTATTTTCAGTAGATTTTTTTTCCTAGATCAAGTACCCAATTTTCACCTCTTGATTACGCTCCAATGTGAGCGACAGATTCTTGCACCAGATTACTCTGTAGTCTTGAAATGTTTTACTAGGGAACTTGGTGTGTGTTTGGACCCAAGACTTTGTATTACGATTTGTTACTTAGACACTCGGTCAAACTTTCAACTGAAGGTCCGTGGACGGGTTTTGAACCCTGTCAAACCCAAGCACTAGGCACAATAACTATCAGAAGTGGTGTACAAGTTTGATCAATTTCCTTCACTTTTGGAAAGGTTTAGCGGATTTGACGGAATCCTTGGCCGACTAGGCCAAAACTGAGGTGCTTGAGGATCTCCGACCCTCAAGCCATCCCGTCTCACTGCCCATAGTCCTAGGTGACCCCCTCGAGCCACGTGACTCCTTCGACCAGTCGGCGTGACACTGCCACACTACAATCCCCCTCAGTGGGAGTAAGAGCTGCCTCAGCATGTCCGATAATCCCGACGTGGGATTTGAGCCTTGGAGCTCTAACACCAATGTAGTAGATTCGAAGGAATCCTTGGTTGACTAGGCCAGAACCACGGTGTTTGAGGGTCTCCAACCCTCAAGCCATCCTGTCTCACTGCCCACAATCCCAGGTGACCCCGCTGAGCTATGTAGCTCTTTTGACCGGTCCGCGTGGCACTTCCACGCTACGAAAGGTGACTTGGTGCAAAATTTGGTGCTTGAAGGCACTTTGTCAAGTTGACCTTACACTAGCATAATGCCGAGCAACAGAGCATAATGATGAATGCAGAAAGTTATCTGCTACATGTAGCATGTAGCATCCGGTGAACTTAACCGGATCGCATGTTTTTTGGTACATTGAAAGATTCACAAATAGTCCTATAAGATTGTTGGGATGGTCTTTGTCAAAATGATGAACCAAATTTTATCCTTGACTCTTTGATGTTTGGGTATCGCTGATTTCTACCAAAACTCTACTCATATTGCATGTGAAGACCAGAAAGTGTACGCATTGTCTCGGTTTGCTGCTTAATCAAGCTACCAGCATCACACTATGATCAGAGCATGTTGTAACCAAATTTCCAATACCCCCTATGTCATTGCTACCTCACCTCAGTGTGTCCCCTCATCCCATGACACCAAGGAGAGAGGCGTAGCAGGACGTGTGTTGCCTCTACTATGTACTCGTCAGCCTAGTCATTGAAGTTCCTGCATTCAACCAATCTATTTAATGAGGGAACCTGGATCGATCATCCATGTGCATCGCATGTAGTATATCTGGTGTGGTAGATCATAGATGCAATGGGACTGTAAAACATCACTAACCATCCTCACGACCATAATGAAAAGAAATTCCACAATCTAGGTTTCCAAATTCACATTGTACATGTGTTTTTCTAATACACTATGCACTTATAGCTAAGAAAAATAGTTATAGCGGCCAAGTAGAGAGGAGGAGGAGTGTTGCGATGAATCTTCCTTCGCGGCACTCCTCTTGCCTCAAATCCGGCCTGTGGACCAAATCCAGGCTAGAATCCAACTAGACCCTAGACCAAGATTTTTTGGACCTTGGCTCGTCAAGACGTTGGTCTTGTGCTCCCGAAACCTGGGAACTTTAATCAAATGTCATTTATGATCCAAGAAATGGCCAGTATGCAACATTCCTCCCCCAGTACTTTCAATTGTCCCGGAGGTTTGATCATCACTTACTTCACGATGTAAACCATGCAAGAAGAAGCACAAACAATATGGCACATGTGAACTCTTGTCATCCGCAACACGGTTGCATCACGTTCACGCACAATCAACCACACGCGTGTGGTTTTTGTGATGATGGTCATTTTCACAGAATATCGAGTGTTGATCATGTGATCCCTTGGCACTTACCAAGATACGTACAATCCTTGTACGTTCTTCACAGGTGTTGGTGAGCATAGATAAAAAACGTATCACATGTGTGTATCAGTGGTATAATCAATGCCTTTTGGGACGTACATTGTCAACAATGTCTTGCCAGTTTTGAAGAGGATACATAGGATGAATTTTTCTACATTCCATGTGGTGTGTGTTTAGCAAGCTGTTGGGGTGACACCTCCTACCCCTTTACAGGGAGTGTCCCTACGACAAATCAATCGGGCATCCTTACAAAAAGTGTCCAGGTCCACACAACACTTCCCATGTCGTTTGGACGTGAATTCTTTTGAGGGGTTGTTGTCGAGATCGTAACTCCTTAGAACATTGTCAATACGTGCAATTCGACATATGAACACCAGTTCTCTTGGTTTACAATCACGTGTTCATGACCACGTGTAGGTATACTAGACCTCCTTCAACACCCGTGGATTGGTTGGCTCAACTCAACCAAGCTCCACTAAGCCCATGCAACTTGCATGCTAGCCTTATCTTAGGGTCGGAAGACACCAAGGTCCTAAGACATGGTTACTGAGTACACTCGCTTTTTTTTTCAACTATTGTACTCATCTTTGAAGGAGGCGGCATTGGTCGTCTGGCACACGCAATTGCAATCAACTTCCGGCATTTTACACAAAAATGCTCCGACCTAGATGATCTTGTTTTCAACCATCATCCCTTCATTCTTGTCTGAAATGGGTGCCGTAGGCTACTGCTCACGTCCCTGTCATAAGCACATTGCTTTTGACTAGGATAGCTGAGGTAGCCGATCTCAACAACCATGGATTCTATCCACAAACAAAGTGCTCATCATATGGTATTCACCAAATGGGTGTCCCATGATCACAGTTATTGTAGTATGAGTTAGAAGAACATCTTTTGATGCCAATTCCATGTGATTGTGACAGATAACTCCCTAATGACATCCGGTGATCCTAGAACAACCGGTTCCAAAATTCTTTTGTGCTTATGTCATCATGTCCTAAGGTTCCATTCAAGAATCCATCAATGGATTGTGTTTTCCAAGTCACAACAATTCATGTTTCTTCAAGGTATGTTTTTGTGTACATTTATTACTTCCACTCAATAGACTATTTTTCATATGCCTCACCCGAGGCACTCGTAGAGGGGACCATCTTCATCGAAAACATTCGACAACCCACCACTATTGAGGATACCATGGCAACAACATCCAAAAACATAATGTACTTGCATTTGGTGATGTACATCACTTAAACCATCCCCAAAACTAGGGGATTTAAGTCTCTTCACAATGAACCTTGGGTCAACGAAGCATGGTTTGACTACAGCATAGACTTTGTGATATCAGTCAGAGATTGATTTTGTTTCAACAAATCAGTTTTTGGCTTTGTTTTACACATTAACATCCCATAGATGGTGCCATACCATATCTTTGGCATGACCACAATCCTTCTTCACAATGTTTGAAGGACGTGATGTACACAACAGGTGTACCGCGTCACAATATCCTCAAGTTTAAGACTTCTCAAACCTAACAACTTGTTATGTGGTCGGTTGGACCACTGAGATGTGGGTGCTAACACACTGTTAGCATGAAGATATCGGCTTGTAGATCACCACAATGCTTACACCTTAACATGATCCCGACTATGTTGTAGTTGGTTTGTAGAAAACCATGAGATAGTCATAGTACTATAGAACTCCAACGGTAGAAAAGGAGTATCACTCGTTTTCTTTGAAATGGAATTCTCACAGAACTAATGGTGAACTCATGTCACCGATGTCCATGACATGTTCACTCATCGAGTGATGATGACTGAAGGTGTCGCCATAAAACTCGTTCACATTTGACATTCAATCGATCTCATCACATGCCAGAGAGTGACTCTTGCACCCTTCGACCACAACACTACGGCACTGACTGTTATCAGTCTTAAACCATTAAGGATCCATAGAAGAGTCTCCTTCCCTCTCTGGTGCATTTACAGACCCCACTGACTGTTATCAGTCTTTTGAGGGTTGTTGGTACATTCATGTACCTTTTCATCGTCGGTACTAGTTGAGTACCACAATATCTATCCATCACTCACCGAGTGATGGGGTGTCCATGATTTTGCCATTGAGAATTCATTGAAGGATATCACCCTTACTAAATCAATTATGGACCAAAGTTTGCATCGGCCATGACCAATGATGCACAGAACCTTCAACAGGTACTAACGGTGTGTCAACATGCATGGTCTCTTCAACAAACGGTCACATTTGTTTTTGAAAAGTGTAGCGCAATAAGATGTGTGACTGTTGTAAAACACGTCATGTGTCCACCAAACTACCTCTTTGGTGGTGTCACTGATTACATCTAAAATATCAGTCGATATCGTCATCTAGATCAAATGTCACAAAACTGTTGTGATCATTCGTCCGTCCAGCTTATCCACAACTTGATGTCGTGATCGACATACCAACAGTTAGTGGATAATGTTTTTGTACATGTCGTGCACGTTTTCCATGCATACCATGTACTCAATTTCACGTGGTTGAAGTAAATGGCATGAATCGCATACCATGATCCAATGAAAAGAGGGTTGTCTCCAGTACTTGGTCATGCAAACTGACCTCTTGTGGTCATGTAAGCCGTGCATGTTTTGGAACTACCGGCTGTGCTTGTGTACCACGTTCCATCTATGGTTATGGAGGATTTTGTCCACCTTTAGCATGGTCCAAAAAAGAGGAAATTTTCCTTGTCACACATGTGATTTATTTGTGACAATTTGGTTTGTACTTCTTTCGAAAGTACCTTTCCATACAATTATCAACACGGCGGAGATTATGGACAAACTTCCAATGGTCGTCACTGTCAGTAATGACTGTGTTTTTGTTACTCCATTTGGACATCCATCTGATCACCACAGCTGTATGTGAGTGCTTCTAGTCATGCCTGTCGGTTCTCGATCTAAATAATTGGACAGAATGACCATCCTCGACTTTATTGAGATGCCTTGCAAATGTCTGACGACGTGTTTTTGGCGCTTCAAGCAACGTGCTCAACGCACTTTGTCGTGCAACCACTGCACGCATAAATTGTATACATTCATTTCGGTGGTCTATCGCAAGATAGCACGGCTAGGTGAAGCGTTGGCTCGTTCCTACTAGTGGATGTCACGGGGTGTGATTGGCACCCATGCTATCGATGCAATCGGCATATTATAACATGTGTTGTGTGATCGACACTAACATAGCTAGTCCTACCAAAACTCACAATCGTAGTGCATTCAACCCTTGTATCTGTGGTGCATTCGGCACCCATGACAAAAGTGCAACATGTAGCTTTCTTCAATCATATAATTGGTGTTCATAACAACGGTGCATTTGGTACTCGCATCATCGTTTTAACTAAAGGACTTGTCGGCCATGCATTCAACATCACATTTTTCATGCATTGGGCACTCGCGTGAATGCTACGATTGCATTTCCCATGTTGGTCATGTTGCAAGAGCAAACGGCACTTGTCAATTGACCATCTTGTGAAGGTTTCCACTTTCGCTTGAGTGGTGATTACGATCGCCACTCACATTCTTGATTTGTGGAAATCTACTCACAAATGACTAACCCAAAATCCTTGGTGCAATCAACATCCATGTGCATACGCAATCGGCATTGATTTTGGTCATGTATTTGTAGACCATGAGCAGTGCATGCGGCACTAGCATCATGGATGTTTTTGGCATCCATGATTAAAGTGCAACAGGCACTTTAACAATGTTCTTTTGGACACCAAAAAACTTACTCAGCCAACAATTGTTCTCTTGCTCGTAGCGCAATTGGCGCTTACGTTGATGATGTGGTCGATGCCCGTGTAACCGTACAATTGACATTCATTTTGTGCAGTTGGCATGTTTTGCATTGTTGCAACAAGTAGGTGAAGTGGTCGCAGAACAAACGAGGCATTTGTTATTTTATTTAGAATGAAGAATCCGTCTCGATGAACGTCATCATTGTGGTTTTGTAACCTGTATAAGCCTTCCTAGTAAACAAAATTGCAATAGCAAGATTCGTTCCATGCTTGTACATCCTCCGATGAGCCATGTTGTGGCTTTCAAGGGTCATCCCTTCAGGGTTTTCCCACAAAATACCCCAAACTTTGAGGTCAATACAAAACTTAGGCACCGTTGTTGCTAAAATTCTTGCATTAAAACATTTCCAGGTGAATGCCGTTCACGACACGGAAAGCTATTATATTTCCTCCTTTTGTGGTTTGGAACGGACAATAAAAAGAAAATGAAGAGTCTTGGTCTTGCAGAAGAGCTCAACAAGCTTTTAAAACGTTTGCGTCAAAACACATGGTCAACTTGACACACACTTGGGTTTGACCACAAACATTTTCAGCGTTTCCTCCATTTTTTAAAACGGATGACATAAATTTCCTTGAGGATTCATGAAAAAAGAACATAAGTTTGGCATTTCAAGTGCCCCTTCTTCCCTCTTTCTTTTGCCTGATGACTGGAATCTTCCCAGTGTCTCCCGGTGGTATGTTGCGAAAACTGTCTGTCTTCCCCTTTTCCATTAACAGGAAAATACATTAGAAAAACAATTGAGAAATTTTCAAGCTCCATGCCTCTTCTTACGGCAGTCAAAACCGGGTTCAAGCGAAGACGCCATCTCTGGTTCAGTCAGCCAGCCCTAAGTCCCGGGAAACATTTGGAAAGTTGCTCGAAAGCCTCGAGGCAAAGACCTCTATTCACGCATCGTGTGCCCTTCTGACTGCGCCACTCACGCACATTCAACAGATGTATGGGTGTAGTTTCTTCCTTGAGTTATTGTAATCCCTGGGGGGATTCTTTGAGTTACCCTCTCCCACTGACGTGCAATTTGTGCCGACGCAGGTGACGACAACGTCCCAGAAGCTTCCGTTCCTAGGGAGGAGGATCGAGGGATCCCTTCTCCCCGTGGCTTCCATTTTCCACCTTCGCCCTCCCTTTCTAGAGCCGTCAGTGCTCAAGAGGCGAAGGAGGGGGGGTGTAGCCACCCATCACTCTCTAGCACAGTTAGTGCCTACGAGATGAGGGAGGGGCGTTTCATTGGCCCCTCTCCCTCTGTGGCGCAGTCGGCAATGGAGAGGCAAGGAAGGAGGGGTCATCATACCTTCTCCCTCTCTTGCACCATTGACACTCAAGTGGCGAGGGAGGGGGGGTTATTTTCTGCTTTCCCTCTTTGGCACCGTCGGCAACCGAGAGGTGAGGGAGGGGTTGTAACCACCCCCTCTCCTTGTATGGCGTAGTCACCGCCTGAGAGGTGAGACAGTGAGGGGCGAGAAAGGGGATGTCATCGTCCCCTCTCCCTCTCTGGCACCGTCAGTGCCTCAATGGCGGATGAGGGGGCGACATCACTCCCTCTCTTCCCCTCTCTAACATCTTCGGTGCCTAATTTGAGGGAGGCAAAAGCACCGCACTCTCTCTCCCTCTCCTTGCGCCGTCTACGCCAAAGAGGAGGTGGATGAGGAGCTATTCTCCCCTCTTCCTCCTTGGTGCTATTTACGCCTGAGGGGAGGAGGAGAGGGGAGCACTTTCCCTTCTCCCCCATGGGTGCCGTTGGCACGTGAGAAGCGACGGACAGGACGTTTCTCTCCTATTCACCCTCTCTGGTGCAACCGACGCCTCAATGGTGAGGGAGGGGACAGAAGCGCCCCCTCTACCCGGGGAGAGGGGAGTGAGGACCCACTCACCCTCTCTCTTGCCATCCTCAGTTGGGAGGGAACAGGTAAGACTGGTGATGGCAATCAGACCACCCATCCACCAACGCGTTCTCGGTGCCTTGACCCAGCCGTCAAGGCAAAGTAGCCGCCAATCGAGTGGTGTTTGCTCACGGCAATCAGCTAGAATGATTTTGTTGTTTTTTCACTACAAACAGTGAAGTAATCTTCACCAGAGCTTATGATGGATTGAATGGGCTGCTTTTTCTGAATGGCAGCGTTTGGCCGTAGAGACAAGAAAAAATGTTAGAAATCACGATTGACGGAAAGAGTCACTCAAAAGCTCAATCCAACGGACATTCAGAACTGAATTTAGAGGTCATTTGCGAAAGCTGGCTCTAAAGCTAATGTAACAGCTCTGGGCTATTTCGCGACTAACTAGAGAACCTATATGTAGACCCTCCAAATAGTCATCTCAGGAGGAGGATCAAAGGGCCACCTCAGCCGTTTTGGCTACGACAAACCATGATACAAATGGGCGTAGTAGGCATAGGGATTTTTTGCAAACATTCATCCTAAAACCCTACTTTTCCACATCGCACAACCACATGGGAACAGGAACCTAGCGGCCAACTAGAGGGGAGGAGAAGTGATGCAATGGATCTTCCATCACGGCAGTCCTCTTGCCTTAAATCCGGCCTATGGACCGAATCCGGGCTAGTGTCAAACTAGGCTCAAGACCAAGATTATTCTTGGGACCTCGACTCATCAAGACATCAGACAAGAAATCCCGAAATCCTAGAACTATAATTAGATTTTTTTTGTCTTAGATATGGCTCATACGCTACAAAGAATGTAACATAAAAAAAATCCACATGCAATCTTTAGGGAATACGTGTACGTCAAGGACATAGCACTCCTACCCTTTTAGCCGTGACGCCCTGGCACGCTAGCAGACATAGGCTGATGACGACAAAAGTAGCCGTCAATCAGATGATCGACGTCCCGGAGGTTGTCGTATATCTCCCAAAAATTTTGTGTGGCATCGTAGCCATGCCACACAACCAGATACTTGGTCGTTTCACCACGGCGTTGATGTCAAAGGATGTCTTCAATCATGCACTTTGCATCCTCGTCTACTTGCATAGGAGGTAGAGTTGTGAAATTTGTACGGAGGAAGCTCATGCTTGGGTTCTGGTAGTGCTTCAGCTTGCTGATGTGGAGGACATGATGAAGCCCAATACTCTCCGGTGGGCAAAAACAAGCGACAACTAAGGTTTGCATTCGCTCTATCTCAACTTGTCCCAACCATTGGGTTTTGAGCTTTGCAAATTCCTGTCCTTGGAGTTTGATATTTTCTTAGCAGAGGAGGACGCGATCGCCAGTGCTGAACAAGTCATTGCTTGAATGTCAGTGGGCTATCTATTCACATCTGCTTACTTCTTTGCAAGGGCCTGCCGTGTTTCCTCTCGGATGCTTGTGAAATCCCAACAATGGATGTTAACCGCGAGGATATCACTCTGACTCTATAATCCAGCCGATGTGGCGGGAAGTTTGTTGTACACAATCTCAAAAAGGTATTTTCCAACTTGCGTTGGAAGTGGCGGAGTTGTATGCGAGGTCAGTAGTCGGCACTTTTGCTGCCTCATCAGTGTCGTGTGGCTTACATAAAGCTTAGAGAAGGTTGTCGAGCATCTAGTTGGTTCGCTCGGTTTTTCCGACGGTCTAAGGATGGAACTCCATAGATAGCTAGATCTGACTACCATAACGAGTCATTAGTTTGCACCAAAAACAACTGGTGAAATGACTGTCTCAATCATTGATGATGGTAAGTGGCATGCTGTGTAGCCGCATAATCTAATTTGCAAAAAGCCATGTTGTTCCTTCTGCGGTGATGGTGGTTGTCGTCGGGATGAATTACAATAGTTTGGAAAACATGTCCACCATAATGAGGATGGCATCACATCCCTTGAAGATTGCGAGCGGTCCTATCACGAAATCCATGTTGATTTCGGTCCATGGTTCCATTCAAACGAATAGGGGTTGAAGTAGACCAAGTGGTCGCGTGCGACAAGATTTTTGTTTGTGACACGTGTCGTACAATTTACAGAAGGTTGTCACGTGTCTATATCTTTTCCCACCAATAATGCTTCACCAACTTTTTTACTGTCGTGTCCTTGCTGAAATGTCCACCTAGACCAGTATTCTAGCACGCCTCCAATACTATCCATGGTCATTCCTTCTTTTGAGGAACGCCAACGTGGCAAGTGAATCGACGTCGCCAGTAGGGGTCTTTGAACAAGAACTTCGTTTTGTCATATCCGCCAAACTCCTCGTAAGCCTTCACAAATTACCTTGGGAGGTATGAGTCTCATTCAACAAGCAACGTGATCATCTCATCCATCACATCCAGTTGCCAACTTAGAGCATCCACTGGATTTTTTTGGTCAATGTATGATTTCGTATTCGAAGCCGGACTCAAGGAACTCTATTCATCGAGTTTGTCGACAATGTACATTTGTTCCGGTCTTGAGATTGTTAAGGGCGTGATGGTCGGTGCGGATGATGAATCTTCGGCATTCCAAGTAGCACCGCCATTTCTTGAATGCATGCACTCCGTAGTTGAGTTCCGGCCCGCAAAGCTTTTTTGACATGTATTCGATCGGTTGTTATCCACCGCCGTTGTCTTCAATCAGAACGACTCTGATGATTCGATTGGACGTAACGGTGGCCATGATGTAATCCACTGTTGGATCTGCCAATAATATGGCTGGAGTTGAGGTGAGAGCATTTCTTAAACAGTTAAACACCTCTTGTTTGCTAACCCCCCCCCCCAATCCACTTGGTGGGTTTTCAGGTGAGATCGGAGAGAAGCATTGATGTTCTTACGTTGTCCTGTATAAACCGAAAGTGGTAGTTGTAGAAACTAAAACATACCTAGATGTCCCAAACATTTGTGGGCGTTGGTAGATCAGGGACTTGATCCACCTTTTTGCGGTCAATGGTGATTCGTCCGCCGCCGATGATGTGGTCCAAAAGCTCAATTGAGTGGTTACCGAAGTCACACTTCAAGATTTTTCCATATAGTTTCTCACCTCGTCAAATCTTGAGAACTTTTTGGAGATGCCCATTGTGCTCCTTGTTTGTCCGGTTGTACACCAGGATGTCGTCAAGATATACAACGACAAACTCATCGAGCTACGGCTGAACAATGTTGTTTATCATCGCCATAAATGCAACAAGGGTGTTCGTTTGTCTAAACAACATATTCATTAACTCAAAGTGTCCGTATCAGATGTGGAATGTTGTCTTCTCAACATCCTTGTTACATACGCAGATTTGAAAACAGCCGCTATGTATGACTATCTTGTAAAAAAAAATGGGCCCAAGTGAGTTGGTCAAAGATTTCATCCGCTTGCAGGAAGATTTAGGAATTCTTGATGGTCATGTCGTTTAACGCATAGTATTCTACACACATCTGCATCTCTCGTGTTTTCTTTTTCACAAAGGTACTGATGCTGCAAAAAGTGACATGAAGAGTCGGATGAACTTGTGATTTGGCATCTCATCGAGCTCCTTCTCAAGTTTGGTCAGCTTGTGATCGCTCATCTAGTAGGTTCCCTTCACCGTCAATCCGTTGCATGGCTTCAGGTCTATCTGATGGTTGATGTTGTATTGTGGTGGTAAATCTCAAAGTAGTCCATCACAAAAGCCCCTTCAAACTCCTCAATGAGCTCTGCGAACACCTTGGGTACGGCTAGGAACTTGTCGCATGTCGATACCATTAATGTTGCTTCGGCTGATATGATTTCTTCCGCTTCCAATGCTTCCATGTGGACCAACTACGCTTGAGCTCCGGCCTTTAGGAATTGCTTTGTCACGTATAGAGATATTGGTTTGCATTTTGTGGTTACCACAACTTCCTTTGGTGCTTCCACCTTTGCTGCTTCCTGAAACCGCCGCTTTGTCATGGGTTGCTTCATCAGAGGCAAGTGTTGCTTTACTGCCATTTATGGTGACATAAATTGCTCCGCTACTCCATTCCACTTGTGGATTGTGCGTGTAGAGGAAATGTTTCCCAAGGATGATTTTTTGGTTACTCACAAGACAAGTCCTCTAGACCGTGCAGACCTCCAATTTACAACCAGAGTGGTATGCAAGTCTGACAGATCTATAGTTATCTGTTGATAGGTTTTCCTGCAAATGCTCCGGGTTTGATCTGTACATCATGTTTCTAAACCTTTTCATTGCGAATGAAACAATGAGGAGCTCCTTTGTGAAGTAGTACCAGTACTGTTTTGTAACTTCTACAATCCCTTCGTTGCACTCATAGCAATATCATTGATTGGTCATCCTCATATCCCTTAAACTTTGCAATGCAGGAACTCTCGTTTGCGGTGATCTGGGACGCTTGGATGGGAGATGAGTCGGTGCAGTTTTTTTACCTTGATTGAGCCTCACCCTGTACTCCTGGCCTTTGCTGGTTCTTGACTCCTCATTCATTTTCTTTGACTTCCCCCCGTTTTTGCCTTGTTCTTGCCGCTTTTGATATTCACACAAAACATAACTCGTTTTGCAAGTCCACAAGAGCCGTTGATCAAAATGATTGACGATGTCGATTTCCATTCAAGCTGAGGTTGGCGTGGACTATGACTTCCCACCACCATAGTAAGGATTGTGGCCTTGGGGTCACCAGCCAGTGGATTGATGCATACAAGTATTGTATTCGACGCTGTCAATGCAGTCGGTTGCTACGATCATTCGTGAAAGGTCATATTCAATGTCAAAAATGGTGATTACTCATCGAATATCTCATTTGAGGCCGTTGTTGCAGTATAAACAGAGTTCTTCAGGGGGAAGGTCACTAGCGTTGATGATTTTGTACAAACTCCGAGTGTAATCTGCCATGTTAGATTGTCGATGCAAATGTTACATTGTATATCGTGTACCAGACTTCTCAATCAACTTCCCAAAGCGGGCAATTATAGCACACGTGAAGTTTTTCACATTTTTGGTTGTGTGAGAGAGTCCTATCAAGTGTGATTCATCTACTTGAGAGGTACTACGCCTCCGGTTGACAATGTGATGGTCTTTTCCGGAGCTGTGGATCTAGCTCATCAATCGAGCGGGACTTGCTTGATTACGACTCTCGCTCCTTTGCTGGCTTGTGATCGAGCAACAACCCCTTTCTTTTCTCGATAGACACACAAACCGTGCCTTCTCTACACGAAAATACTTTCAAACCCAACCCCGCATCAAATTCAGGGTTGATTTGTTTTGCGCTGGCACTTGCTACGGTTCGTAGTTGTGGGATCCAGCAGGTTCCCTTTCAACGTATGCGGTGTCTTGGACCCCCCGCAAACCCCACACAGAACTGACCCTCGAAGAATAAAAAATGCCTCAAAATAAGGGTTTGTGATAGATCGAGGATTATGATGATGTCAACACTCTGACATTGCATTCTATACAACATAGACATGGTGTTTGCACACCTTTTGGGATATCTTATTATTTTCTACGACCTGTGTGTTATGCCAAGAAGGTTGTAGGTGGTTCAAAAGGATGAGTTGTTGGAGAAAAGATGATTTAGGAGTTTGGGACACTTGGATAATTTGTATTAAGCAGTAAGTGTACTGCGATCGTAAGTGTCGAGTGAGACAAGCACATGTATACAATATTGAGAGTGAGAATGAGGCATAAGTTAGGTGACCAATGTTCGAGCTGAGGAACGTGTGCAAGGTTGTGCTGTGGGTGGTGGACTCAAGAATCTATACCAAAAAGTCGGGGGACTTTGAGAATATCGCGATGTTTCTTTATTATATTTGAGCATCGTAGAGGAGTCGACAAAACGGTATTGAAGCATGGATATGGTTGGTGACACTTATGTCGACCCTTGTAGAAAGTGGTCGAAGTTGTCGGAAAATTTTGGAACTAAACACAGGAGGTTGGGGCAGTTGGCAAAATGCCCTCGACCGAATGACATTAAAGTCTTTGAGTCGCCTCGCGGTGGGCCATGAATGCAATGAAAATGCCCTTGTGCAAGTTTTAGGGACTTGTGTACATGAGGGACATAGCAATTATCCCCCTTTAGCAACAACGCACCGTGTGCTAGTGAACTCAGGTAAGTGGCAGCGAAAGTGGGCTTCAATGTGATGATTGACATCCTGAAGTTTTTCGTAATGCTCCTTGCTGTTGTCTACAGCAACATAACCGTGCTACTTGACCAGTTACGTGCTCGTTTTGCCACGGCGCCGATGCCCGTGGATATCTTTAATCACGTACTGTGTATCCTTGTCTCCTTGTAGAAGAGGTGGAGGTGCGACATCTATGTCGGGGAAGCTCGTGCTGGGTGCTAGTAGTGCTTAAGCTTATTCGTGTGGAAGAGAGGATGAATTGCCACTTTGTCGAGTAGGTAAAGACAAGCAAAGTTTGGGGTTTGCATTCATTTGATCTCAAATGGTCCTAATCATCAGGGTTTGAGCTTTGTAAAGTCGTATCCTCAGGGTTCAATATTCGCTGAGCTGAGGAGGACGCGAGCGCTAGCACTTAACACATCATCGCCACAATTTTGGCTGGGTGCCCGCGTCATAGCGGCTTGCGTCTTGCATGGGTTTATCCTTGAAGTGCAAAAATGGTGGATATGGCATTGTGAAAGAGCGGCTACAAGATTCATCATTTGTATTGAGAATTATATGGATGTATGGTCACACCCTCGTGAACGCAACCATCTCCACAAAAATGTTGAGTTCTCTGATGTACTGTGCATTATCTTTTGTTGGATCTCGGAAAACATGGTGAGGAGTGATGGAGATGATTCAGATGATCGGGGCCAATAACCCATATATGTGATCCTATCATGTCGTTTGTTGTTTTAGTGATATAAATATATTGTGGCGACTCGCGTGAAAACAGAGGCTAGAGCTTTGTGCTACTTGCGCACTGGGTCCGTGCAGCAGTTAGCTGATGGTAATAATCCGTAATCACAAGGACATGCTCTCTCAGTTTAGTGCAGAGAGAAAAAATATTACCGCTATTCTGTTTTATGAACTCATACATTTAATCACCGTGTCTGAACAGACCCCACCGGAGGTGATCTAATTGAAAGCATTTAGGTCTGTTTTCCACTTATTGTTGCATCTGAGCTGCAGCGATGTTGAATGCACATCGACCCACTTGCTACATGTTTTCAAGGTTGCTGACATTACAACTGTGTAGGACAAAGTACGGACCCTCGTCAACCAGACAAAGTGGTGGCATTCACGGCAATCATTCGCAATGATAGACAATCAAATGGTTCAATGCGATATAACTTGTTTGTCATTTTCTGGGTTTTTGGCGCGTTGCATCCAGTGAGGGCCCGGCGTCCCACCGGGACAGTAACGAGCTGACGAGTCGGGGGACGAAGGCGAGGGGACCCGCCGGCAGTCACTCTAAAATTTTAACGACCGGTTACTCGCCTGGCCTTCGTTAGCGTTGGCGGGGCCTTGATTTCGCTCTTCCGCGAAAAGTGATAACCACTTCCGGAAATATCCCAGAAGTGCTACCACGTAAGAAGAAAAAAGAACGCTTCCTACATCTGAAGGTCCAACCTCACGAAAACCTGGTTGATCAACAATTAGAGGAAGGATCCACCGCAACAATCTCTTGAAGCATAACAACGATAAAACATAAAGGACTCCTCCCCTTTTCCCTTACAAAAACGACTACAGGTATGACCGATTCTCAGATGCATGTAAAAAAAAACACAGGAAAAGGTCAAGCAATATATCTACAGCACTGTCTTTCTTCAACGGGTGAAGAAAATTCTAAAATTTTCGAAATTGGTTCTCTCACCTCTTGATAAATTAAAATTTTCAATCAAGATGCTTCACTAGATACCTAACCAATTCCATTTGTGTCACCAACCAGATAAAGGAATGTAGACTTGAACACATCCAAACCCTTATTGAAGTAAAGAGTCTGCATTCACGAGTTGTCCTTACGTTTCATTTTTGCCTTGATCAATAACAATAATGATCTTTTTCTAGAAATGGCTATTGTGCCATTGGGTGGTTAGAATTCTGTGAGGGTCACCCTGTTGAGTTGTAAATTTTAACCGTGATTACATATATACCCCCTCTCTCTCCCTCCCTCAATCCCTCCCACCTTGTCTCCCTCCCTCTAACCGTCTCTCCCACCATCCATCCCTCTAATTCTCAAAATTTGAATAAGATATATACATGAGGAGAAACATAGTTGGGGAGAGGAGAGGGGAGAAGAGAGAGACAGAGAGAGAGAGAGAGAGCGAGAGAGAGAGACAGAGAGATAGAGAAAGAGAAAGAGAGAGATAGAAAGAGAGATATAAAGGGAAAGAAAGAGAAGTAAACATAGAGAGTAAGAAGTATCAAGAGAAGGAAAGATTACGAGGGAGGGGGAGTGAGAAAGAGAGGAGGGAAAAAGAGAGAAAAACATTTAGGGAGATATAGAGAGAGAGAGAGACAAAGGAAGAGAAATGGGGGTGAGAAGAGTGCATGGGTGATCATGTGTGTGTGCGTGAGTGTATGTATGTGTGTGTGTGTGTGTGTGTGTGTGTGTGTGTGTGTGTGTGTGTGTGTGTGTGTGTGTGTGTGTGTGTGTGTGTGTGTGTGTGTGTGTGTGTGTGTGTGTGTGTGTGTGTGTG
>SZWC01029634.1:0-21739 GCA_023375785.1 Penium margaritaceum | reverse complement strand
TATAGATATAGATATAGATATAGATATAGATATAGACATAGATATAGATATAGATATAGATATAGATATAGATATAGATATAGATATAGATATAGATATAGATATAGATATAGATATAGATGTAGATATAGATGTAGATATAGATGTAGATGTAGATGTAGATTTAGATGTAGATGTAGATGTAGATGTAGATGTAGATGTAGATATACAAATAGATATAGGTGTACACATGAATCTCGATACAGATACAGATATAGATATATGTATTATTATACTCATCGATATAGACATATGTTTTTATTGATATTTGAATATAGTCTTAGATATGGGCATGAAGGCATATGTACATATGGACATGGATATGGATTTTTATATGGGCATGTACATGGATTTTGATGTGAACATACATATGATTATGAATATGGATTTATTTGAATAAGCATTAATACGCATGAAAAGGTTACAATGTACAAAAAATATAAAACATTACGTTTATTGTTTAATAAATAGTGAATTAACCATGTCTTTACATAGAAGGGATATTGACTGTTGATATGATGTTCATAGAAACCCAAATGTCAGGATTTTGTTTCTTGATTGCCCAAAGTGTGGGGCCACTAAGGTGTAAAAACGTATGAGATACCCTTTGTTTTAAGCACTTGAGACAAGATTTATAAACGCAATTCAAGCAGTAACAATTAAGATGCCCAAAGTGGTGATTGTATAGTTGTAACCCGAGTTGTGAAAGTGCAAGTTCTCATGCACTAGCTGAATTATTTTTTGCACGGTTTCATTCTTCCTTCCACGAAGGTGTTGTCCATTGAAGAAGGTTACTCGAATTTGTGAAAGGATTTGCCAAAGTGGCTAGGAAGTTGTGTAGAAATGCATGGGAATAGTAGAAAAACTACTTCTCGTGAATACAACGTTTGTTACGGAATTGATGAGCATATAAGTAAGAAGATAAACTAAGGTCCTAACAAGTATTAGACTAAATGGTTAAATGATGTATTCAATTGCGTCCAAGGTCTTAAATCCGTTTTAATCTCCCTGAATTTTAAATTTTATTCTGATAAGATAATGAAAACGGCATTTTTTTCATTATTTGTATACAAATTTGGTGTCTTTTCTTCAGTTTTTTTTTTCCTAGTAGTGATCGGAAAGGTTGTGGTCCAAAGACATTCTTAGTCAAAGTATTCATGTTCATGATGAGGGATAGTTCACAGTGTTTTTAGATTATTCCATGAAACTCTGAATAAAACGTGTTATTTTTGTAGATATCTGAGGAAACTTACTGCCGTTTTATTATCCCATCCTTGGATACACATTTTTGGTCCTGAAAGTCGGAAACATTGAGCACATAATGGATATAGTTGCGGCATGGAGCCATTGTGGTTCTCAGTTCTGCGTATGAGCATTGTTCTCGGTTCTAGCCGGCCCTCTGTACATCTTTGTTGTTATGGTTTTCTCTAAGTGTCTAACTACGTGCTTGTGTTGGTCGCCACGTTAACGTTTATGTTGTGGGAACTGTTGGTTCGTGTGGATGTAGACTTTCCTAGCTCACATACATAGATTCTGGTATAACTGGAGAAAAAATCCATCGACCCGCTGACGTTTCATCGGATTTGGAGTCGTTTGAACTTCGTATTTACGTTACTGCGGACAGGTTAGATCCCTGTACAATTAGGTCCACGCTATCATTGTGAATTGATGACGAGGTTTACGGACCTCGCTCGAAGAGGTCCATTATTCATGATCATCATATGGCAATCATACAAATGCTTTGTGCTTCCGCGTGTTTGCATGCTGCTTCCTTGTATCATTTGCCCGGGCTGCCCGTGTGACCCCGAGCTAAAGTTTATTCTACGATCCCTCGGTCTGCAGTTTACGGTCCTTGCATAAAAAACAATCCGCATCTCCTTCTCATATTCTTTCCATCTCTCTTCTAACTCTCCTCCTGAATCTCTCTTTTCGTCCTCTCCCTCGCGTTCCCTCTCTCGCTTTAGCGAGAGCGGCGATGCACCACAGACCTCTGTTTGGAGGCTTTTATCCCATCTCTAACATGTTGCTCAACATATCAAGGGTCCATTGCTTCGTTAACACCAAGTGCAATTTAAGAATATCATATGTGTTTTGACAAACAAATTAGTCACAAAAATACTGCTGTCCCAGAGCGTACTTGTGGTAAATAGCCTCGATCTCCGTATTGTCGTACCAATTACTTCAACAAACCAGTTTGTAATCTAACTTGCAAAGAAAACACTTCTTAGACCGACATTGTTCTATTGTAGAATAAAATCTCTACATCGATCGATGTGAAAATTCTGACCAGAAACCACAGCTCAATCTACATCTCTCTAATAACTACTTTTCTCTATTAAAAAAAAAAGGATTCACGAATTCATTCACGTGCTTATTGAAAAAGTGAAGCAAGGAAAATCCAAATGACGACTATTTTTCATTTCATTATGAGTCTAGCAAAATGTTTTCATGATTTGCATCTTCAACGACAATATGAAAAGAATGAAATGAAAATTTAATAAAATGAATTTCAAAGTCAGATTCCAAAAATAACCATAAGCTAAATGAACATAACACGTCATCTTACTCAAACAAAAGTATTGTGCCATTGTAAAAAATGAAAGCATTGAACCGGTCGAATTTCCTGTTCTTGTATTTTTTTGACATGGACAAAATTCAGGTTTTTTTTCTTGTTGATAAAAATAATTAAATGCAGAAAGAATGCAAAAACATTTCTTGAGAATGAAAGATTCGTGCTTCCACACAAGAAAACAATACCATGGTTATTGATTCTTGATGAATGATAAACTTAACATCTTTACCTTTTACAAGATTCTTAACAAGTGTGGAAAACCTGAATTGAGTTTGATTTCATGTTGTTAGTCATAATATGTATTTTTTTATACAAAATATTAGAATAGACAAATGTAAAATTGCAAGAAGCCTTTGAAATGAATCAACAACAATTCAATGGAGAGTTCATGGAAAGTCCAAACTTCATAACATTTTGTTCTTCACACCCAAAAACATAAAGACAGAGTCATGAAGAATGTACATACCGTATTCATCTTCATACTTTTTTATCTTAAAATCCATGAACTAGGGAATCTTTACGGGTTTAGTAAAACAATTGGTTAGGATGTTCCTTGAAATTTGTTGAACAAGAATCATAATCCTCAAAATCAATGATGGCCAGTGTCGACCACCATCAATGACCGTTTTCAAGGCCACGTAGTTCAAACAACGCTTGCTTCACAAAGAAGGCCACATTAATCTGACAGTTATAACGCAATAACATTTTTTTGCATCAAGACTTGAAGATATGACCAGAGGTGAAATTGCCTTCATTGTTTAAGGCATTTTTTTAGGCATTTAACAAAATGTATGTACTTGAGTAAGGAAAATAATTATTCAAATGCTTCTTACTAAATTCTATGAAAACAATGATTGAGTAAAACGAAAAAAAACATTACTTTGTACACCAGATCAATATTGTATTTTCATATATCTTTATGTTGGACAAATAATTTTCATAGATATGTTACTTTAAATAATGTTATAAGATATATTTTATACTCTCAGTTTATCACTACAATACTGGTATTGAAGTTTTATGTAGACGGGAAGTTTTTACTATAAGGACCAAGTCATGAGATTTTTGTTTAATTAATAGTTTTGTAGAAATATATTGTAGAAATGGTTGTGATTATGTTTCTTTGGTATTATTCTCTTCAAATTATCCTTTTATTCACAAATTATTCACCATTGCCCTCCATTTACAATGGAATTGGAATGAGATTCACTATCATATCCATTCGCTCTATCCCAAATCATGCACATAATGTAATGCGCGAATGGCGATATTTTTGCGGTAGTTTTATCACCTAAACCTATGTAAATCTTTGGTTTTAATGCAAAGTGTTTTTGTCTGATACTTTCCATCTCTATTTTTCCAAGGAAACATTTATGGACTGAAGTTATCAACTATATGCATATGCTTCTACAGCAAACATTTGGAAACCGTGAGTGAAAAAACAAGGAATGAATCCACGTTGACCAAGGCTACTGAGTCCCTTTTTTTTCCTTCCAGTATTGATAATTAGATGCAGTTCAAATCACCTAAGGTCATCAAAAGAATTTTTTTCCTTCCTTCCTTCTCACCTTTCTTTCTAAACTTTCATTAATCATGACAATAATGTGCTTTTGCATTTTCTTTTTTTGGTGTTTTTAAGTGACGCTAGAGCTGACTTGATAAAACAAACAAGATATCAAGGTCAACGCGATTAAACACTGTACGTGAGGACACCTGAAACCAGTTTTGACAAATGAATTTTCTTTTTCTTGATGGTCAAATGAAATTAACTTCCAAGGCCTCGCTACCATAAGGTTCTAGACATGACAGAACTTTTTTAATGTTACACGGTGGTCATAACTAGAACGCTTTCTACATAACGTTCTCAAGTACTCTCTTGTGGCTAAACTACTTGTGTAAGAAATTCAGTTCATGGACGACTGTTACTTCAAACCCCCGTTATCTCAGCAGTTTTTCATCCTCCATTATGGCTGAAAGACGAGGTACCTTACATGTTTAAGCCTTAACATGGTGTGCTTGCACCTACTCATTTTGGAAAGGCATCCCCCGACCACTTTGGCTATGGCATCACGTATCAAGTGTTTGACATGAAAAGGAAAGCATACACCAATCCTGTGCTTCAGAAAATGTATACCGTAAGGGGTGTAAGAGTGAGCGATAAGTGCGCTAAGCAACAGCTTTGACATGGCGCACTTAGATCAACAATCGGAAGTTTGTACGCAAGTTATCGATTTTCATCCGTAAATATACAGGTGCAACTTGACCAAGAATTTTCTTCAATACATGCTAGATTTTATTCAGGCATCCACGTCCAAGGGGGGGAAGGATCCTGGATCTTTGAGTGCTGCATGCACAGTAGGGCTGTGCATGCCGGCTAGCCCAACATGGTCAGCAATTGTGTAGTGCAAGCAAGCACTTCTCGGTACTCGGCCCAAACTAGGCAGGGTGTGGCTACACCTGACTAAACTATTAAGGCCACTTGCATCAGCACATGCAAGCAAGGCTCTGGAGTATGGACAACTCTGCATCAATGACCGCATGCATGACTTAGCAGCTACATCTGCTACCACATGCACGACTCAACAATAGCTTGCGGAGCCTAGAGTGGGGACCACCTTGCTTTAGTGGCAACTTACGCGACTCAGAATTTGGGACCACAGCAAAGTTGACGGTATTCAAGAAGCTTCCTTGAGAAGGAATTTTCATGCCTTGGATTGGGAAGATTCCTTAAGGAGGAAGCTTTGTCTACGCATAGTGGAGCTGATCAACGCATAGTGGAGCTGATCAACTTGGCAGGATCCTAGTATAAAAGCTTTTTAGACTCACATAGACTAGTAACTCAGTAGTAACTCAGCAAGCAACTCCAACATCAACTCCAATGACCAGTAGTACATCTCTGCCAGACAACGCCTCCACACCAAGAATCTGCATTTGCTCTCATCTCAAGACCCCAAAAAGCTTGACAGAAGTCTGCCAACCTGGGCGAGAGGATGCCCCTGACTACCTGAAGGGCTGACTATCTCGCTCTGGTGGCCTGACTACATGCAAGACTCAAGCTGCCTAGCTTAATTTGTCATGCTTAACGTTGCCCATTTGTGGGTTGGGAGATGTGTCTAGGTGTGAGAGCCAAGAGTTAACATCTGACGTTTACTTTGCTTTACAAAGCTGATTATGTCTAGACAGTCGGACTGTATTTTAGTTTCCCTCTGTCAACGCGGTCTGTTTGGCATTGCTCTGTCAGCCTGGTTAGGAGGATATAGAAGCTTTGTGTCTTCTTGGAGTTCCCCTCCATTGACTAAGTAAGTCGGGCAGCACTCTACGAGCTTGGTTAGAAGGGTGAGAAGTCCTCTGATGACCTAGTAAGTCTGGTAGTGGCTGCTAATGTGGAGGGGAGGCTCCCTTGACAACTTGGAGGCCATTTTACTCTAAAGTATAGTGACTGTGCTGAGACCCTTGCAACGACAGCCTTGACGGTCTAGCAAGGTGTTGCACCCTTGGATGGGGCAGGTTGTGTGAGAGAATTGAGCTGAGTTGTGTTTCTCCCGTGTTTCCTTGTAGCACACTCGTTCAAGTTTGGTACAAGGACATCCCTCTGTTTTTGCCGCCGGCAAGAAGCAGTTTTAGCGCAAGCTTCAAAGGATAACAACATCTGTCATCACTCACCAGTGGCAGGGCAAGCGTGTGATGTGGCGACCCCGCACACATGGTATAATAGAGGATGCTTTGAGAGAATTCAACATGGAGAGCCCACAAATGGTTTGTGAACAACTAAATGACCTCTCAGCGCCAAGCTTGTGCATGGACCAAAAATGTGGTCCAAGGAGAGAAAAACAAATTGCTGTGGAGGCAAAGCGCTCAAGAGAGGAGGCGCTCCAAACAAGTGCATGCCGGGACAATGTGCGTGTAGATAAAGTCTTCTAGTAGCCATTGGATGACACACGTTTTGAAGCTCATTGTCCACAGCTTCAGCAGCAGTTGTCCCAAACTTAGTAGTAGGTGCATCTTCAGCATTGTCATCAACTATAGCAGCCCACAAGCAGATGTGGCACAATTCATGCCACAAGTTCTCAAGCCTTTGCACATCCTTGTGATACGATCCACAACGCATGGCATGATAGGGATTTGCGTGATTTGGTTGCAACACGCTACAACGGAGGAGCCATCAATGGCACTTGTACCACAACTGCTCTATATAGGTCAGCATGAGAATGCTCAGAAACAAGCTCTGAAGCATGAAAGAATGGAGTAACGAAAGTAAAGAGGCAAGAAGTAGCTCTTTTATCAAAGGGAGTTGCATACCTGTGAGTTGCTAGAGGCTCAGGCAGCTCAACTTGAAGGTCAGGTGACGCAAATCTAACAACATAATGAGGCCTTGTAGCTGAATAAGGCTTCATTAGTGTTACATAAGCCATCTACATGATTCCCACAATTTAGTTATTCTAAAGACATGTCAGAGCGTGTCTGTCCTTAGCAGAAAAACTCAGCTTCATCTACTCATAGCGGAAGCAAGCAGACATTTATGGTGTCTCTTGAAGCATCAACAACAGCACCATTGCAATAATCAAAGCATGCAGCGGTGCCATCAGGCTTTCAAGCACCACAAGCAGCAGCTGACGACAAGTAGCGGTACTTTCCAAATATCCACGTGATGATGTCACAAGGGTTCACATCACTCCATGCACTACTTTACAAGTTGCAAGCAGGGAAGCCATCGGCAACAACGAAGGTTATCAGAGAGCCGAGGCAAGCACACATCTTGCAAGAGCTCATGGAGGGTGGAGTGTGGCCAAGGAACCAGTCTGCCACTAGTAGCCTGGCAGCGGCAGCAGCAGTCAGAATGACAGTCCCTACTTAAGAGAAATGTGTCGCCACAAGTGGTCACAGGGTTGGACGCCTTGCCAAACGTCCAAAAGCTGACCAACAAAGCGGACAACGACTTTGCATCCTAAACAAATTTTTCATGCTCCATCGAACAGTGGACAACCTAGCAGCAGAATGTTGATGGTGCAGCGGAGCAACTCATGTGGATATGTCTTTGATAGCCGATAGAGGTTCACATGAGCCTCAAAGCGTGTGACAAGCTGACTCCTCATTAGTTAGTACGAACCCAACGTGAAAGCAACATGCACTACCAACGCAAGAGGTAGCCAAGGAGAAGCCAACCAACGACTTGCAAGAGCAGCATTGATTGCAAAAGTGTCCATGGTAGGAAAGCTCAAGGAAAGAGCTCAACAGCAGCAATTGCATCGACACATCATCGATACAAGAGGAAGTAGCATGGTGGTAGATGCAACATAGCTCAACACTAGCGGCGTAGAAATGACGAGCGCACGAAGGCAGAGAAGCTCGTCAACAGTCTGACATGTGCTTCTCTCAAAAGCAAGACCCGTTCAATGATGCGGAGCGAGTAGTAGCGGAGAAAAAAGAAGGAAAAGAAAAGGAAGGGGAGCCTCTGAGCAAAATGAAAAGGGGGATGGCATCTCAATGCACCTTTTGGTTGTACCATCGGCACCTACAACTGCAACAAAAGCACAAGTGGAGTAGAGTTTCATGATGCATTGGAGCAGTCGAAGTCAATATGTGTGACACTTTAATCGCGCACATCATCATGGTGCTGCTCAGCGACAGCAAGCAGGTGTGGATCCAAAGGCAATGCAAAGCCAAAGGAAAACCCCGTAAAAGCAACGATCCCATTAGAGAGAGCACATCAATCTCTTCATCTTCATACTTGACCATGACAACATCAGCAAGGATGCATTTTGTATTCGTGGAGACCACTAACCTCTTTCAAGAAGCCCAGTGAATGTAAAATCCTCAGCACATGTGCAAAGAAACACGTCAGCATCGACCATAGCTGCACCAGCCATGAAAGTGCCAGTAGCGGCTTACTTTGTTAAAGCAATGGCAAAGAAGATTCTGGAGAGAGGAGGAGGGACCGCAAAGGTGTTGGTCAAGCCTTGGAGCAGCACGCAATGTAGCAAGCTAGGAAGCAAACAAAATCTTGTCAGAGCGGCAAGTGGAGGCAGTAAGCCCACGTGGTATCAGGTGGCATGCACAAACGGAGCAGTTGTGCTCCATAATAAACTCCTGTTGAAGCGTCACAAGAAGGAACTAGGCCAACCTGGTGTTTGGTGGCATGCATGAATGGAGCAGTTACGTTCTATGGAAAAATCATGCGGGAGTGGCAGGTGGAAGCAATTAGCCCGTCTTGACGAAGGCTACATGCGTGGAGACTGGTGACATGCACAATCTTCTCACAACTGCTCAACACTAGATTCTGCGTCTAGTCAAAATTCATGACAGAGACGTCAGACCACTAGAGTAGTCGAGGACCTCGTCCTCGCATTACCACCTGAAGGCAAACGTTTGTGGAGGAGAAAGCTCACTCCTCACTATCGCAAATCAAACTTGATGAACAGTGTGCTCAACAACAACTCATGCCATAGTAGGATATGCAGCAGTAGCTTTATAGTTGGAGCAGTTGTCGGAGTGAAGGCAAGGAGTTTGAGGTCCAAGAATGGCCTCAAAGCAACTCGTGACCACAAGCTACGTGGCTAAGCCCGACTATTATGCGCATTGGAGCTATTAACCGACCTTGTGTGAGGTGCCTTCTGGGAGGTTGGAGAAACAACTAGCTGTAAAAGCAGTTGTATAGGAGAAAAAAGGGAGACGTCCATGATGTGTTGTAGGTAGCCATTTTTTAACAAAAATTGCGAGAATGCAGATTTTCTTTTGGCAGCCTTGAAAACCTGTTTTGGGTCTCCTCTCCCCAAGAAAAGCATCAGAGGGCGAGGTTACCTCCCGCCGCCATGGACCCTCCTTCACATGGTGTTGTAGTAGCAGCCAAAGCAGCAGAGTTATGGCAGCAGCTGGAGAAGCAACAACCGGCAGCTGCAAGTAATTGCTTTAATCCTTGTTGCAACAGCTCTTCTTGCACTATTCTTACACTAGAGCTTATAGCATACGGTGGCGTGACGTGCTGAAATCGACACCACACAAAAAAATGGATGTCGGTGCTGAAATGTGGAAAAAGAATGTGGTTACACCAGGACCAGCTGACCGTGTACCAGTTGCGCGAGCAGAACAGCCAGCCGAGAAAAGAAATATGAAAGCTTGATGTCGTAAGTGAAACAAGGGCTGAAGGAGGGAGGGCACTGAGCAAAGGGGGGAGGTGGAGTGACATCCACGGTGGATGTCGCGCCAAATTGCGGCGATGGCGAGCTGGCCCGAAGACGAGACCGACGGCGGGCACCAACGCGACAAGGCCCTGTCAAGATAGCAGGCTAGCGCAAAGCCCTCTGCCGTAATGGTAGGGAGGCTGGTCAGTTGCCAGCAAGCAAGGCCTCGCGCTAGGCCTCTACTCAAGAGAACCAGCCGAGGCAAAAAAAGAACAACGGCTGGACAAATGTCTACTCCACAAACAACAAATGGTGGCGGAGGGCCACACGCAAGAAGCCAAGGCCAAGGCCAAGTAACCACTAGAGCTATGGCAAGCTCCAATCGATGCAACCGGTAGGCTGCATGTAACACAAAAAGAAAGAGGTGGAAGGGGCATGTTTCTGGTCGACAGAAATCGGGGTACCTTGGAAGGGTAGCCGAAAAACTCGCGATAAAAGATGGGGCAACGAGTTTTTTTATCGACGAAATCGAAAAGCGATGACCAAAAATGCCAGCGATGACCACCAGAGCAGCTGCAACGACATGGATGACACAGTTGAATCTGAAGCCGTAAGGAATTGTTTGGAAGAGTAAATACAATCGACCAAGAATGGACGTGGGGGCACAATGGCTACCTCAACCATAGGAGGGTCAAACCTAAGTAGCTCAGTGTCACTGAACTAAGTGGCAAAAGTAGCTGAGGACGGTCGTCAAAGCAGGTGGCTGGAAAGATCGGGGGAGCAGAAGGCTATAGCATCAGGAAAGAAAGACTGGTGGCGAGCTATTGTGCTCGCTGGCCAGGGGTAGCTGTAGCAAGCTGGCGGTCTAAGCAGGCGATCCCAAGCAGCAGTCCTGCCTCGCAAGCGCCGCGTCAGTGGAAGCTTCTGGAGCCTTCCACTACACAGCAAAGCATGTGCATGGTAAGCGAAGTGACTTGCACTGTGGGAGGTTGCTTCTCCATAAAGAAACCTAACCGGGGAGAAGGGTGATGAACCCAGCCTCACCCAATTTTGTTTTTTGGCTCCACTCGACCAGCTCCAACAAGACAACGGCCCCGAAAAAACCTAAGAAAGCTCAAAACGTGCATTTCCAAGGCGATGCTTGACCGATTTGAGCCCCATTTTTTCCTGAAAATTCCTAGCAACCAGAGAACACCTAAGAGCAATCCGAAATTCTCTTTTGACAGCGGATTTTTTTTCAGGCGGCTAAAACCTCCACCCATCACTCATCTCTCCACTAAAAACAATTGTGATAATCTCCGCATCCATTTGTGCACCTATCAAAATGGAGTGTTAGAGTGAGTGATAACTACGTTGAGTGGCAGCTTCAACAGGGCGCATTCGGATCGGCTACCAGAGGTTTGTATGCAAAGTTAAGGATTTTTATCCGTAAACACCCGGGTGCGGCTTGACCAGGAATTTTCTTTTGTACAGGCCAGATTTAATTCTCGCATCACGGACCAAGTGGGGCAAGGAGCCTGGATCTTTGATTGCTACATGCACATCAGGGTTGTGCATGCCTACTAGCCCAGCTTGGTCAGCAGCTGTGTAGTGCAAGGAAGCACTGCTAGTTACTCGGCCTAGACCAATCAGTGTGAGGCTACACCTGGCTGGACTGCTGGGACCGCTTGCATCAGAACATGCAAGCAAGGCTCTGGAGCAGGGACCACCATGCATCAACTACCACATGCACAAATTTCCAGTCGCATCAACTACCACATGCACGACTCAGCAGCTGCATGCAGAGCCTACAGTGGGGACCGCCTTGCATCAGCGGCAACATGCGCGGCTCAGAATTCAGGACCACTGCCAAGTTGCCAGCATTTAAGAAGCTTCCTTGAGGAGGAAGCTGCATGCCTTAGACGAAGAAGATTCCTTGAGGAGGAAGCTACGACCTTGCAGCAGGAAGCTTCCTCTAAGCATAGTGTAGCTTGTCAACTTGCTAGGATCCCAGTATAAAAGCAAACTTGACTCATTCAGTCAAGTAACTCAGTACTAACTCAACAAGAAACTGCAACATTAATTCCTACGACCAGCAGACCATCTCTGCCAGACAACGCCTCCACACCAAGACTTTCTGCTCGCTCTCATCTCAAGGCCCTAGTAAGCGAGGCAGCAGTCTACGTGCTTGGGCAGGAAGACGCTCTTGACTACCTGAAGGCCTGCCTACCTCACTCAGGTGGCTAGAATACGTGCAAGACTCAAGTTGCCTAGCCTAAGCTGTCTTTCTTGACGTTGCCCATCTGTGGGACAGGAGTTGTGTTTAGGTATGAGAGCCCAGAGTTGGTGTCTGACATCAGCTCTTCTTCACAAAACTGATTCTGCCTAGATAGTCGAACAATGTTGGGGTCTCCCTCTATTGACCCAGTGTGTTTGGCATTGTTTGTCAGCCTGGTTAAGAGGATATAGAAGCTGTGTGTCTTGCTCGAGTTCCCCTCTGTCAACCTAGTAAGCTTGGCAGCACTCTGCCAGCTTGGTTAGAAGGGTTAAAAGTCCTCACAGGACCCAGTAAGTCTAGCAGTTGCTGTTAGCATGGAGAGGAGGCTGCCTTGACAACTTGGAGGCCATGTCACCTGAAAGTATGGTGACCGTGCTGAGACCCTTGCAACAACCGCCTTAACGGCCTAGCAAGGTGTTGCGCCCTTGGATGGGGCAGGTTGTGTCAGAGTTTTGATTTGAGCTGTGTTTTTCCAGTGTTTCCTTGTACCATTCTTGTACTTGATAGTCTTTTTCAACTACAAGTTCCAATCCAAGTCTTCTGCTTCTGCACATTGCAGTACAAGGTTTGCTTGCTGGGCACAGAGATCTTGGACAGCAGCAAGACCCCCTTGCTACATCAGAGCATGCGGTGACTTCGCACTGCAGGCTCTAAAACCCTAACAAGGGGCAAGTTTTATAATGGTGTATCCATACAAAACATTATTATTCATGATCATCCAAACATGATCCTACTACGGAACACCCACAACAAGAACCCATCAGTGTCACATATTGGTATACAAACACAATATCCCTCTTCAAATGACAGCAAATCCATTCACCATAAAAAATTTAAACAACATCATTACATTGTTAAGTATGTTAGATACCATTGACACCAGTCCACAACCCCACCTTTAGCAAATCATTATAAAGATGACATCACAATTTTGGAATAAAATGTACATGATATGGATAATGAAAACCAAACATTTTTTCTTTACATAAGATATTGATTGTTTGAAAAAGGAACAGCATGCCCATATACCATTGTTAATGTCCAAAGTAGAGATGACATCTCATTTGGTTTTGAGTGCATTGTGTGTAGAAAGTGGATGGAATCCTTTGCCCATAGAGCCAAAACCTTGGAACTTGAGGGTCTCCGCTCCTCAAGTCATCCCATTCGTTGCCCAAGAGACCAGGACATGTTCAAGCCACGTGGCATGCCTTGCACTACATTCTTCCCATAGAGGAATGGACCCGCCCTCAATATCCATGATGGGTATTGAACCCCGATGTTCTAATAGTAATTAGAGTAGACGGACAGAAAGTTTTGCCCACTGGGCAAAAATCGAAGTAGTGGAAGGTCTCTGACCCTTAACTCATCCCATCCGTTGTCCCAAAAACAGGCCCCGTTCAAGCCACGTGGCACACCTCGTGCTACATTCTTCCCACATAGAAGTGCACCACTCCACAATGCCAAACATGGGTATTGAATCCTAATGTTGTGATACCACATGTAGCAAACAAATGGAATCTTTGGCCCAATGGGCCAAAACAATGGTACTTTATGCTCTTTGACCCTAAATTCATTTCACTCATTGTCCCACAAGACAAAATGTGTTCAATCCATGTAGCTTGCCTCGCGCTACATTCCGCCCACATAAGAATGCACGCATCTTTGTTTTCCACAATGGGTGTCAAACCCCGACGCTCTGATACCAAATGTAGCAAAAGGACGAGAAGATTTGCTCATTAGGCATAAACCAAGGTTGAAGAGGGTTCACAAACCTTCAATTCATCTCATCCACCATCTCACAAAACTAGGACGCTTAAGCCACGTGGCACACGTCGTGCTACACCGGATAAGATGTGCCAAATTTCAACCATTGGACATGAAATCTTACTAGTGCACGTTGTGTACGTATCCGTGCTCATTCACCCTATAAGTCTTCTATGAGCATATGCCTCGTTGGGAAAAAAAGGGGGACCACAATAGCTTTCACAAGCCTCCTCTTGCAGAAATTCATCTATTAAAAATAGACTTACTTAATGTACTATTCTTTAGAAATTCCACATTTCACTAGTCAATGCTCTCATATTTCATTTCAAATCATCTGCATGAAAAACATGTAGTCCTCTCCCGGCATTGTGGAGCATAAGACATCATTGTTGCTCACAAACCACGCAACAAACCAATTTTTAAATGAATAAGAAAGGTAAACACGGGCTTGTAAGTCTTGGGCTTAACATTTATACGTGAGGAAAATGATATCTCTATACTACGACCCAATACTTGATGAGAGTTTCATTCTAAACCAATCCCCAAAAATCATGAATTCATTCCAAAATAGACATCCTTCTCAGTATTATCAATGACACCATACACCACTGAAAGTACTACAAGTAAGCCTCCACTTAATCGATACATAAAGACACAAACACTAGCGCTCAATTCACCTACCACTTGAAATCTCAAAACACTTACTCCTTGCTTGGTAGCATTCACACCATAACACCCATCAGCATACATAATCAACACTACACACACATCTCATTGCCAAAACACCTCAACAACCACTACTCCATAAACATCCTCCACCCACGTCTGTATTCAACATAATGTAATAAAGGCAAGGGATAGTGCTGCCTTACCTCATCCCTTCTCAACCGACCTTGGACTCAATACAGACTCCCATACCTCATCAACCCAAACTAGCTCTCCACAAAGCCAAAAATCATCAGTAATCTGAAGTTCTTGAGCTAAAAGGAATCAAGGAATGTATCAGAAAACATTCGCACATGTCCAAAAAAAATTGGCAAGCACATTGAGGTAGCTTACAAATACCCCAATGGCAACAGTCCTTGCCACAATCACGTAATTTGACAATGTCAATCAATGAAATCTTAATGACATGATCTATTTCCTTCACCGCATGGCTAAGGTCCACTCGCATCCCACGTTAGCATCCCACCACAAGTAAAAAACAACACAAATCACCACTTTCATCACTGAAAACTCTCATGACTGAATTCTCAACGCCTTTCAGAAGCAATGTCAAAACCAAAAACAACATCAAGACCAAGGTAAGAATCTTCTTCCAAAAAATTTACAAACCCCCTTGCCATATTGACACCTTTGTTAAAATCATCCCACCTAATCTTCCTCACATCTTCTTTCTCACATAGCCACATCCCTTGCAGCACCAAATACACATGTGAAGACATCAAAAGTTAAATCAAGTAACACACAAAACCCAGAACCAAATGGCCTCTTTAAGAAAATGTTCAGAACTCATTACTACAGCAACATGAATTTCTCATTTTCTCTCATCCATGTTAACATTACAATCCCTGACAATCCCTCGTCTTATCCCTTTTCCCATAAATCTACAACAACCTTAAGCCATAAAAAAGGAGAGGAAGATAACATCTCTAACTATCGATACATTATCTCTTGAACGGTGAAAAAAAATCCCCATCAAAATCCTTGCAACACAATTTTAAAACCCACAAAAATCAAACACTTTCTTTCACAAGCCTCTACGTAGAGTACACCCTCTCTTAGCAATTTCGGGCTATAAACAACCATATCAGACTGACTCACAAGTTGCCCCTATTCTCGGTCAACCATGTGTGAAACGCCCCCATTCTGAGAAAAATGGCTACGTGGCCCCCATTCAAGAAACGTATGGCAAACTCGCCCCAATTTTTGGTCCTCCGGGGAATCATGGCTTGGAAGCCCTCTACAGATGAAACATTATCATCGTTAAGCCCCCACTTAAAAAACTGAGTGAAGTTTGACAAGAATGTTTCTATCGCACCAGGTTGCAATCAATTTCAATGAAACCATACCTTACATCATTTTGAACACGTGGTCCATTGTGTCTGTCGTTCACACTTGAACGCTGTCATGAACGTAATGTTTACAAGTTACGGAGTGCATATCCTATGTTCGTAATGTAAGTGTAAAGTACTCCCCATTTGGTGCTTGGGAAGTCATCAACATTGTATTTATTTATGGAGCACAAATACAACAGTACCCATTGATTGGGTCAATAGATGAACAGTGTGCATAGTTGAAAATGTAAAGACTGTGGTATCCATAGTCCAAAACGATGTGTCAGCAGTGTCAGCCGACAAAAACAAGATTGCAAGGATGCCCATGTTTTCTGTTTTGCAAGCTAAAAAGGAAATACATGATAAGTGTATCCAATATTTGCTCCAAGCATCCAATTGTGAATTATTTGCATGTCTTTAACAAGCGTCGCATCTTCACAGGCTATATTGACAACATGTGGTTCATTTCTTCGTTAAGTGTTGTGCGCCGGAGCTAACATTTGCACCGAGCACAAAAGAGAACAGTACAATGGCAAATGAAGGGTGGAATAATAGACGCGACTAGCCATAATGAGGTGTTGTCCATGGTGGAATTCGCCATGGCCGTACACTCTAGCAATAGACATTGTCAAAAACTGTTACATTACATTTATAATCTTTTGGGGTTGGAAATATAGTTTATGGGTAGAAATTTTGTATTACCATAATGTTTTGTGGGAACTTTGTGTATATTCTACATGGCATAATTATGGGTATTCCTGAATTAATTATGTAAGACATATGGGCATGATTGTTTTAATCTATGATGCAATGTTGTTGAACATTATTCACATATATGAGTGTCCGAGTGCATTGTGTTCTACTCCAAATATACTCCATCACATTGTACATGCATATTGAATACATTATCATGATTGAATTTTTATTTGGCATGGGTGCATTAATATGGTTTGAGAAATGGATACAGTTGTCATTCATTGCATGGGTATGGGTTGTCATCATTTGAATGGAAAAAAATTGTCATGCTAACAAAGAACTACATCTCTCAAGACAGCCAGGATCAAGTACTAATAGCCAAACCACTCTACGTCCAACAAATTTGGAACCATGAAACTACAGTACAAGAGTTACTCGCACACCTTACATCCACATCCCTGCCATACCTGATAGGGAAATGCAACGTACAAAATGTCCTCATCCTCATCGTACAACACTTCCTAATCATTATCATAGAAAATTCCCTCAACCTCACTATAGAAAATGTCTTCCCCGTGCATGTAATATGATTTTGCTTCACTTGTGGAGCCATCCATTGTGCATTCATCATGGTGTGTCACGGTACACTTGAACATCCCAACATGTCTTGTAGTCTTCGACTGCCATAAGTACAAATACAGTGTCTAACACAACAATGTTGCACCCACTTCCAAGATAAAGACCACGTAACAAGTCAAGTTGGTCACATGAAGTCATGTTTGAAATTCCTTGTTCAAGTGCTTAGACTAAACAGAGACTTGATTTAAACAGAATGAAATGAGCTTATCAACACACCTTTTTGTAGACCTTTTTGCATTTTGGTCGTTTACGATTTTCAACAATAATGGAAATTGGAAGTGGCACACTACATGAGAACGATTTAGATACTCTAATACAACGAAACTCAAATACATACTGAGATTTACAACACTACCAGCCTAATTACGCACACTCTGGAAACTAGTTTAATGAGGGCATGCAACTCGAGGAAATTTGTGATCTGGCATGCATATACACCATAGGAGCAATTCTTCACAGAGGTTTCAAGAGCGCACACATGGAAAGAAACAAGAGGGTGGAACACGAGTTAGGACCATGCTTCACAAACATGCATTAACACGAAGACATAGTTTCTTGAATGAAAAACAAGACACTTGTGGATGAGAAATCGGGGAAAACTCACCGCATCATGAAAGGAAGGTTCATGTTGTCCACCTCCTCATGGAAAGCCATCCATGCCTTCTCACGCTCCTTGGCATCATTGTGGTCGACCCCTTTATCCTCACTGGAGACATGTTTGGGGTTGACTACCTCATCATGTTGGTCGACCCCTTCATCGTCCTCCTCGTCCTCTCCCTCCTCCCCCACTCCTCCTCCTCCTCCTCTCATTCTCCCTCCTCCTCAACAAGGGGGGCATCTTTCACCTAATCCCTGGAGTACCTCGTGGCCTCCACGTTCCACCTATAGGTTGTCATCATGCGACGTTTTGCCTCAGGCTATGAAACACGTGCGGCTGCCATCTACTCAAAATATGGGGCCTCCATGATCGAGCGTGCATGACGCACATGGCCTTATTTCCCATAGCGAGCGCAAAGGTGTCGCTTCTTTACCGTTGCATACCTGTCCAGTCTCATTGTGGCTAGACATCCGCGACCGCGATGTGGGCAAGGTAAGAGCCACTTTGGTTTAGCCAGCCTCACAATCTTCACCTTAGGTAGAGGGGATGGGGTGTTGTACATGCGTTTGTAGGTCAGGTTAAGGTAGCCAAAGTCCACGTGATCCACAAGGTTGATGGCATTCTCCAGTAGTAGGCTACAGGTATGCGGGCATGGCACCCCATTCTCACACCACTTTCCGCACGAGCACTCCTTGGTGCTGATGTTCATGTTGCATGGAGTGTCGTTAGGTCGCACTATCATGACGCTTGTCCAAGGTTCCATGCAGTTCTGAGATATATTCTTCGTCGCGGTCACAGTTTTTTTTTGCCTTCAACTATAGAGCCGTTGCAAAGTTGCCCTCCGCTTCATGTGCCATCTTGCACTAGATGTGCCAGAGACTGTGCTAAAAGACATGGAGATTCATAAAGTAGAGTTATAGGTACATTTTGTAGAGCTCCATGAGTTTAATGTTGAGTGACTTCATGGTCGTGCTAGTGGTGTGTTCGCAATGAGGCATAAGGCAGTAAAGCCTACTGCATTGTTCTTTGGGGATGCTTGGGTGCCCATTACCACCCAGTAGGTAGTCCACAACCCTTAGAGCCGGTCAACGCATCTTGAACAGGATCCCATCCCAATCCTCAGGTGTACTTACGTCGGCCAGGCTCTAGAAAAGAGTGTCAGACCTGCCCTAGCATCAAGACTACATGTTCCTCATGAGGTGTTGAGTGTAGTAGGTGTGTGCTGCGTATGGCAGTTTGGCCTCAACCACGTTTGCCAAGCCTTTGTCTGAGTCATAGATGACTGTGGTTCCAACTTGTGCCACGGTTGGGTATGCTACTGCCACAAGCTCGTAAAACCACGTCAAGTTTTGCTCGTCCTCTATAGAAACCAAGGTGTTCGCCGTAGCCATGGCATTGTCATTTGCGTCACAAAACTGTAAGATGATTAGGAATTTCTTGTGCCCATTCTTTAGGTGGGTCTCGTCCATCATGGGCACAAGCCAAGTGTGCTCGAAATCTTTGTGACAAGCACCTAGTGTGACAAACACCCGGTTGAATGCGCCAATTGTTTGGTCCTAGTCAACCTTTGTGGTGGCTAGCGGATACTTCATGAGTTGATGAAAGAGCATGTGTAACAATTATTGGGGGTGTGGAAACAAAATAGAGGCATAGTGAAAGACCATGAAAACATGAGAGAAAAAAAAAGAAGAAACATACCTCATCCACGTATCTAGGGAACATGCTCCATGAGTCCTCCTTGTAGTAAATCTTCTCTAGACAACCCTTCTTGGTGGGATATAGGGTGGTGTACAAGTTTTTCTTCCCAACCTTTCTAATAACTGCTTAATGTGCCTTAGGTGTAATCAACGGGTCCTTTGTGAGGGTCCTTTGGATATACCATGCAACCCACAATGTGGAGCGTATTGGGTTACCCTTAGTAACTGTCGGGTCATAGAGCTGGCCAACTGTGAATATGGTGATCCTGAAGGAAGCAAAAACATATTTGAACGCTACACCAACTATTCACGGGCATTTCTTGGCAACTTACTACTTTCAAAACACCACAAAGTGCGTGCGGTCGCTCTCCAGCCAGCTCACCAACATGCGGTTATCAGCCGCGTACTCTTTCATAACAGCTTTGCATGTAGCCATCAAGAACCATAAGGGAAGTCAACCACAACCTTCCACTTCTTCAGGGCTGCAGATTCTGGGGTTGGCTTGGCAATATTGGGGGGCGGCCTTCGCCTTGGCGTCGGCTGCCTTGGTGTCATTGTTGGATCCGACGGACGGACCCTTGCTTGACTGTACGCGACCACCTACACGCGACATCATGAGAGGAGGCATAGTTTTAGAGCGTGGAGCATCTTTGACTGGGTGTGCAGAGCATCGTCGTCTACGTGAGGAAAATACTGGCGCATCAAGCAAGGTTGATTAGTCATGTCGGCGTTGCTGTCGTGGGGTGGAAACCAAGATGATGTGACAGCTCCACCAATTGTCTGCTGCGTGTCCCCCTCTGTCGGGAGAAACTTGAGCACCTCGGGTAGAAGACATGGCATTAAATAACTTGGATGTCCCCATTTTTTCTCCCATGTGCTTTCAACCAAAGCCTCGTGAAGGGGTGAGAGATCATCGACCGTGAGCTACACCAAAATGGCAAACAAGGTCAGAACCCCCCACGTTGCACATGCCTCACTTTGGCAAAAATGTTCTTCAATCGTAGGTATGAGAACAATCAAGGGACTTGCATGGTAGCCGTCCATCATGGAAGGTATGTTGCCAAATAGAAAACTGGCACTGTTTATAATGAGAGAGCTTGGGACGTATTCCAAATCATAAGATGCAAAGACATGGACGCATTCTAAGAAAACCAATCTGTATTCCAGTGACCTTCCAAGATACTTTGATCACATCACTTGGGTGACAAAATCAGCCATATGGCGTGCAACGCGAGCCGAGGTTCTTGCAATATCAAACGTCATACCCCCTTGAAAATGGCGTCAGGTGCCTATCGATAGCAAATTCCTGGATCGCCCCCATTTTTGGCCGACCATCTCTTAGACGCCCCCATTCTACGAACAAATAAGTAGGTCACCCTCATTCAAAAAACATGTGGCTAGGTTGCCCCCATTCCTTTATAATATTCCCAAGTTGTCCCCGTTATGAGAATCATAACTGCTTTGTCCCTATTAATTAACAAAATCTAGAGTCTTTGAGTTTACAGATGACAACGTCCATGGAGGCCTGAGAGGAGGTCATTGTTCATATGTGCGGCATCACCAAAAAAATGAGACGCCCCCCCCCTCCCCGCCTTCACTTAACGAACGAGGCATAATGGTTCGTGCGTACCCCTTCCCAACCCAACATGCCCCATTGCCCAAACACAAACCCCGGGAAGACATGCAAGACACTAAAGAACTACGAGGAGAAAGCATGAAACATCCCTTTCTTGCTACGTATGACTACTGAAGCAATACAATACTGAAAAGTGCTTCACTACCTGTGAAGATAGGTATTAAAACACATATAAAAACACATATAGACATGCATATAAGTGACACCTAGCATGTGCATATAAATATGCATCTACATATGCATATGGATCAGAACCATATACATATACATGTTTCATACATACACATATACAAATCCATACACATATCAGACACATATACATATACATGTTGTACACATACACATACACATATACGTATACACATGCATATACATATACACATGCATATACATCTACATATACATATACAAATACATATACATATACATATACATATACATATACATATACATATACATATACATATACATATACATATACATATACATATACATATACATATACATATACATATACATATACATATACATATACATAGACATATACATATAGATATACATATACATATACATATACATGTACATGTACATGTACATATACATATACATATACATATACATATACATATACATATACATATACATATACATATACATATACATATA